>RXID01014555.1:0-292949 GCA_005019695.1 Trichopus zeylanicus subsp. travancoricus
AATTTTAGGGTTCTAAAAGAAACATTTTTACAAGGAATTCTTCATACATTTGTTAATTCCCGTTTTGGATAATGATCCATTGTATATTGGCTGTCCCAATTTCTGTTTCTCTGATTAGTGCACATGTGGATGATGGTTTATGTCCTTGGTGCCTTGATGTGCTTATTAAAATTTTGAGATTTGCTGATTGTTTAGCCATGTTTTTGCTTTTGTATGGATGGTTTGAGTGCATCTTTATCGGCATTCCGTCTTTTTTATTTGAATTCAGGTTGTGGTGATTGTCTATGTGCTAATTTGGGGTTCAGTTTACATTCTCAATATTGTATGATCTAATGCATGATTCAGGAGAAAGGCTTTCTGGGGGCTTCTTTGGAGCTCTAGATCAGACAGAAGATCCTGGACATAAAGCAGTTTGCCACTGAGGTAAACCATCTTGTTTTGGGAGTATTTTAGGCATTATTTAACCTTTAATACTGTAAGCTGAAGTATTCTGCACAGCTTTTCCCTTCTAAATGGTGATTCCCTTATCATTGAGCAGTAGACTCTTGTTTGGGAAGTTGGCACAAGTGATTGACATAAATGTTTGAGGATGAGGAAGTTCTTTTCATTTGGATCTTCCACTTCTGCAAGTGGAAATTGCAGCAATGATGGAAAGCTTGCAAAACGTGAAAAGGTTAGGGACAAATCTCAGTGTCCCAAGGACATGGTTTCTGAACCAAGTAAGCATTTTCAAGAAAGCAGAGATTCATCTAACATCAATCACAGAAGGAGCTTTTCGTATTCATATCCTGCTATTTATTGTGCTCCAGTGGAAGGGAACTTGTATTCTTTGAATGATCAGAGTATACTGCTATACAGTTGTGATAATTCTCCAAATGACAATGCTGAAAGCTATATCAAGTAAATGTTTTACTGAATTTTTTCCTTCAGTTTTTCTGCCTTGATGAGATTGGGTGGAATGAATGCTAGCTAGAACCCGTCTCAGGTGTTGCTTGCTAGCACCCTCCTCTCAATTGCTGTTTCATATTCTTGTTTGCTATCTATTTCCCCATATCAATATGCCCTACCAAGTATTGGACTTAAAAACATTAAAGGGCTTTGTTGTCAATAGTATGCTCCAGTTGTATTTATTTGGATAAAGGATGGATCATCCTTTCAACTTGTTTTATTAGATTGAAATTGATTTTCTTTAGTGCACCTTGAGATGCCTCACCTTCAGCTTGTTAAGCATTCGGATTTACTCTGCAAATTGATTTACGTTATGCTGAAGCATATAATATTAAGGCATACCTTGATGGCTAAGGTTCTAAATTGGGTTCTTATCTATTGTTAGTTTCTTGGATTATTATTGCGGATATTTTGATCTGTTAAATTTGATATATGCTTTTGGGTTTTAAGCTAGAGGTCTGATTGTTCCTTTATTTGGGACTCAAATCCTCTGAAGAGCAAAACTCTGTAACCAATCTGATGTGGCAATGCTTCTTGATTTTTTTTTTCATTCATAATATCTGTTCAGTACTACATATCTAAATGTGCACATGTCCATTCTTTGCACAAATAAGCAGGCAAGTATTTGAAGTTTTCAGTTGAATTGGCACTTGAAGTGAATGAGATTTTTCTTATTCTCTTTTCCTCTCTGTTTCAGCTGCCATTCAATGACTCCAGCAAGGTATGCAAGATCAAAATGAAGTGAATGGGCTTCTGTTCGAAGGATGCATATGGCTGAGAAGCTTGGTTCTCCTAATTCATTGAGAGGTTATCAATGTTCAACAGAAAATTCACCATATAGCTCTCCTATTCCATTAAGATGCAGATCCACCCGCTTGACTAACATCTCAAGTAAAAACAAAATCCTTGACCTGTATATTGATGGAGAGCATTAGGAGGTAAGATCCAAGAGAGATAACATGAAGCAGTCTTCTAGTGTTGGAACCAATGGTTGTTTAGCTGAGAATAGAGCACTTCCACAATTGGGCAGGCCACCTTGTGCTCAGTCAACAACACCATCTCCTCCAACCTGTAGCAAGGAAAACCTTAGGAGCTACTCATTTAGGGAGGTGAAAGATATTAAACCTCAAAGTTCAATGCTGGATTGGATAAGAGATGAACACAGACCGGTTTTCCGACATAAATACAGAAAAAAGAATGTCGATCGACAATCTGATACAGTTTCCGTGATATCTGCAAGGTTACAAGATTATGATACTGAAACCACAACCACTATTGCGGATATCTATGAAGATTCATCAGATCCACAACCAAGTTTGCACTCAAATTGTGTGGCACATAAGTTTTCTTCTGATCTGGCACCACATACTGAGAATTTTAGTGGTTCTGGTTCTTACACAGAGGAACCCTTGAGTTTCCAGTGGCAAAGTTGCCTTCCTGGAAATGGATGCACAGGCAATAAAAGGTCAGTGAACTCTGGATTACTGGAACAGAACGATGACGAGTTACTTAAGGAAGCTAGTGAGGCAGAGGATAGGTTAGTAGTTCCTATCTGTAAAAGAGTGTGAGCTGGATGAACTTCAGAGCAGCAGTTTAAATTTATCAGCTTTGCTTCAGACAATTAAGCACATTAAAGAAGACAGAGAATGCTTGGCATTTGAGCTTTCTTCACAAATAAAGCATCGAATTGCTGAGAGGTCTTCTATGAGAGAGAATCTGAAACAGGCAAAGGTACAGCTGGATACCCAAACAAGGAGGCTTGAAAAGGAAAAGAGTGAACTGCAGTTGAGTTTGGAGAAAGAACTGGACAGGAGGTCCAGTGAATGGTCTTCGAAGCGTGAAAAGTTCAAAAGCGAGGAGCAAAGGCTTCGTGAACGGGCAAGGGAACTGGCAGAGCAGAATGTATCACTTCAGAGAGAAATTTCTTCTTTTGAAGGGAATGAAGCTGAAACCAGAAATAGATTCATGAATTCTCAAATTCAACTGAATTCTCTGACAACTAGTCTGGAAGAAATGAGAACAGAAAACAATAATCTTCATCAGGCATTCTCAGCATTGCAGGAGCGCTTCAATGGGGCAGCAGTGGATCTGGATTGTGTTAGAAGAAGCTACAAGGAAAAAGAAAAAGAATGCAAGGATTTGCAAAAATTGGTTGTTTAGTTGCAAAAACATGGAACGATCAAGATAAGACAATTAATGGATTGAGAAAGGGATATAGTGATGAAATTGGAAAAAGACCAATAGAGAGAGGTGATAATATTAGTCAATTGCAAATGGAGCAACTAAGATTGACAGGTGTGGAACAGACATTGAGGAGGGAACTTGATTCTTGCAGGCAGGAACTTGAGTCACTCAGGCATGAGAATGTTTGCCTTCTGGATTGTTTACAAGGCTCTGTAAACAACTATGGTTTCTATTCAGTCAAGCTTCATCAGGAGCTTCAGGCTCACATAGACTGCTTACAAACACAGGGCATGTCTTTATTGGGTGATAATGTTAGATTCTGTGGTGAATTGCTGAGCTTCATAAAACAAAATCACTCCAAACATGGCCAGGATACTAGTGGTGAATTTGATGAGTATTCAGCTGTTGAGTATACTACGAAACATCAGAGTTTAAGGAGAGGTATCGAAAATTTCAGAAGAACTTTGCAAAGAATATCAGATGTAGTCCAAGAAAAATCCAATCTAGACTCATCAGAATGTCAGTCACAGACCACAGAAGGTGGTACCTTGAGACACCTGAGGGATCAGGTACACTTTTCCTTACAAATAGGATTTTTTTTTCAGGATTCTACTTTTTTGATTTATAGCCTTCTCTATGTTTATGCAGCTGTAAAAGTTGATGTAAAAGAATGGTTCCAGATCATTGTTATATAATTATGTAATGCTAGAAAGTTATAATTTTAGCTTAAGCAGTGGTTAGTTCAAGTGAAAGGCACACTGAGAGTATGTTAATTGTTTGAGTAACCATAAATTTTGCAGCTAGGATTGTGTTTTTTTGTGTATTTGGCATTAGGTGCTATGTCTTTGGCAGAAACTTTATGATTCTATCCAACTGTTTGATGTTATTTTTCTACACACGTAGGATGAATTGGAACTTGAACTTAAGGCAGAAACTATATTAACTAGATTGTTACATGAGAAGCTGCTTTCAAAAGAGCTGGAACTTCATCAACTGGAGGCCAACTTTGCTTCTTCTTTAAGGAGCCATGATGTCCTGCAAACTGAGATTCAGAGGCTGCAGGATGCACTTTCATGTCTGAACCACGGGACAAAGGACATGGAGCTTCAGGTTGACTGCGACTTTAGCTATTTCTATTCGAATTTTAAAACTATGCTTTGTTAAATTCTTATAATTTATATATAATTTTGCAATATTGTACTACTAGGTATGCCTAAACTTGCTTATAATCCTTAGCAATTATTTATGCCATTGTGAAAGTATCTGTTAATGAAATATCACTTCTACCCGTGATTGTTTAATGACATTATGATCATTCTACTTTTGACAGCAAATTTTATTTATTGCTGACTAGTTATCCATTTTAAGATTGTGCACACGTTTCCTTGAGTCCTTCTAGCAAGGATGATAAGTTTTGAACTTTGGACAGATACTAAGGAAAGATGAGGCCTACAACCAGCTCCAGCAAGAAATCCAAAAATGCATGAAGGAACTAACTTCAACGAGAGGTGTGCTTCAGAAGGTCACTGAGGAAAGGGACCGTTTGTCGGAGGAATTAAAGCATTCGAGAGAAACAATTATGCTTCTTCAACATGAAGTCAGTTCTCTTAAGAAGAAGATTGAAGCTCTTGATGAAGATGTCCTCGTCAAGGACGGACAAATCACCATTTTAAAGGATAGCTTGGGAAACAAGCCATTCGACATAATATACCCTTCTAATGCTGTGGAATGATTTTCTGACAGAGCCTGCTTATAGTGAGTAGCACTGCACACAAATATTTCTTTCCTTTTCTTCTCTAAGCTTCTCTTCTGGTTTTTTTGCTTTTATGCCAGTTCATTCTGACCTTTTAAACTGGGCGCATCTGGTTAACTGGTTTAGAGGATTGGCATGGATTATGACTAATATTTCTAGTCCATTTTCGATCTGTAATAAAAAAGTTTTCTTCATACAAAATTTCCGTTTGGATCTGTAATAAAAAATTGCTTTTGATTAGATGGTGGTGAGATGTAGGTGGAATAAGGATATGCAACTGAATTAGGTGGGTGAACAAAACTCAAAAATGAATTAAGTTTTGGGTTTATTTCACTCATTTGGTAATACCAAAAGTTTTTTCTACATAATGATCAGAAAATACACTCAATCATCATCCTTAAACTATATTGATTGATAACTATATAGGTTTTTTGAACTCTAAATATTTTAATTTTAATTCTATTAGGTTTTCAACATTAGATTTATTTGGGAATTAATATATCCTTTAGGATTTAGGATTTAGGACTTAGAGAGTTTGAAGTTTAGGGTTTAAAATTTTAATCTTAATTCTATCAGATTTTAAACCATTAAATTTATTTAAATATCACTATACCCTAAACCCTATAAATCCTAAATTTTAAATTTTAAACCCTAAATTCTAAATCCTTAAATAAATTCAATAGTATAAAACTTAATAAAATTATGGTTAAAATCCTATCGATAAAATTTTATATTCACACACTCTCTCTCTCTATATATATACATATTTTTATGTGCATGTAATATTACTTTTTAGTAATCTTGTTCACTTTCATGTTTTTACATACATTGATATGCATGAATTGCTTTTATTTTTATTTACTAATAATTTAATTAAATGAATAACTTGTACTCATTTTGTCTAAAAAATAGTTTATATTAATTTCACAATGCATAATATAATTACTAATAGGTGTTTAACTATAACTCTTCTTAAAATATATTTTGCTTTCGACACTGTATCAATATATATGAAAAAAAAAAGCTTTTTCTTAGTACAAATTTTTTTTGGATCTGTAAAGGAAAAAATATTTCTGATTAGATGGTGGCGAGTTGTAAGTGGAAAAGAATATCAAATTGAATTTGGTGGGTGAAAAATATTCTCAGCTGAATTCAGTTTTGAGACTCAGCAGCGTTTGGTGTAATTCAGTTTTCTCAAAATTGCCTCTATTGCATCAGCGCTGGCTCGCTCCACAATTCATCTTTTTCTTATGCCTCTTGCCCAAATTTGCATTTCTTTTGCTTCTTTCTTATTTGTATCGAATTCAATGTGTTGCTGGTAAAATGTTGTTGGTGAATACTTGCGAGAGGCTACTACAAGATCAATATATTTATAAAAGCCCAATTCATTCAGAAAACAGTACCACCCCATACAAGCGGCTCACAACTCATAGCTCCCACCAAACGCCCACTGAAGCATTTCAACAAACACATACTAGACAGCAGGTAAAGACTACTACTACCGCTCTTGCTCTCCCCTCCACATTCCTTCACGCGGTCTTGACCTCGATGGTCCTTGCCTTGTTTTTCTCCGGCGGCAGCAGCTTCTCCACGCTCACCTTCAGCACCCCGTCCTTGCACTCCGCCAACACCTTATCTGTGTCCGCGTTCTCCGGCAGCAAGAACTTTCTCATAAATTTCCCGACGCGCCGCTCCATGCGGATGTATTTGCACTCCTTCTCGTCCTCCTTGGCGCGCTCACCACTCACGACTAGCACATTGCTATCCTCCACCTGGACGTGGAGCGCGCCGGGTTTGACGCCCGGCATATCGACGAGGAAGACGTAGCTGCCCGGGAGTTCCTTGACGTCCGCCGGGGTGGCGGCCATTGCCTTTGCGTCGGTGACGTAGGTGCGAGTCGGAGCGTTGAAGGACTTCATCTCCTCCGGGATGTTCATCAGGTGCTGCACCGTCGAGAAGATCGGGTTCTCCAAGCCGAACAAGCGGGCATCCATTGCTGCAGAGGAGGTGATGATCTCTTGCGGATTCTTGCTACGGTTGGAATTCGGGATTTTTTTTTCTTTTTAATTTGATTTTAGCTCGACGAGGCTGACTGGATGGCCACGCGTTTGGAGATTTTTTATAGGGACGAAGGGGCGACGTTCGAGAATGGTGCAGAACGTTCTATGCTTTCGCTGGAACCCTCCAGAATTCTTTGGTGGGGATTGAAATTACGCGAATGCCTTCCAAAACGTCGGATTGGATGTGGAATGACAAAAATGACATTCCGTTTCTTTATAATATATAAACTTCTAGGTTTAGATATTTTGAGAAACTAGTAACTTGTTAGACTTGGTGATATATGATTTGATTCGTTAACTCTGATTTGAATATGATCTGAATTAGATGGGTTTAAATTTCTTATAATTAAATTTAGATTGCAAACAGATTGATTGGATTATAATTTGAAAAAATTTGAATTATAATCCAATCAACTTATGTAATTTATTTATGATCCGATTAATCCGTTTATTTATTAATCCGATTGAATCAACCTATTTATTAATTAAATTAATTAAATTTATTTAATTTTTTTTTTACAATATTTACAATGTTTATTTTATTATATTAAATATTAATTACTAGTAGATTATAAATACCATTATATTTGAATATTTATTCGTCATTTTTAATATTAGACTTTTAAAAAACTATCTTGGTGTTAATTAATTAAAAATATTTTTAAAAATTTAAATTTGGGTTTTGTTTAACCTCACGAGTTGAACCGAACCGAGGCAAGTGGAGTTTGAACTTGACCACATTTTTGTTCACCACCGAAGAAGCTCAACTAGCTCAAATTCAAATCATTAACACCCCCAGTCAATAGTTGAGATAATGTTCATGTATAGACACACAGATTAGCCCACTAATTAAATCAATCATGTAGGTTTCATGAATTTTTTTTTTAAAGAGAAGTAGGTTACATAAATTGCAATGAAGCATGTTGATTTGAATTTTTTAATATCATAATTGAATCAAGCTAATTATGATCCAAACCGGTAATATTATAAGCTCAAACTCACTTAATATGGGCCAGATTTGTGCAGTAATCAAGGGTAAGTATAAGAAATTGTCCTAGAAATCCTAGGACCAACAAATCAAGGTCCATAATAGTAAAAAATAGGTGATTTCCGTATATTCACATTTATGAGTTTAAATATTTTGATGTCTACTGTCTAATATTTATTTCCCAACCTTTGTTTTTGTTTAACTTCTAAATTTCACGAATTTCAAAATCCATGAATTAACCAAGTGCGAAAATTACCGGTCAGAATAGAAAGAAATTTTCAATTCATAATTCTCACGTGCACTCTGAATGCAAATTGCCACTAGACATATAGGAGAGAAAGATCCATGATAAGGATCCGCAACACAGACCCACCTCAAAGACAACAACCTTCAATTACGTTTTCATACATAAAGAAATAACACGGCTACAGTTGTGAAATATAGATTAAGTGAATAAATTCTTATAATTGGCGATTTCTCCTCGTAGCGATAGAAGGTTGCGAAGGCGCAGCCTTGGTGGCTGCTGCTGCTTCAGTTTTAGAGCTTCTAAGTCTCTTTCTCATTTCTGAACCTGAAACTTTTTGGTTGTGGGCACGAGTTAAAGAGCTTGATTCCAGGCTTTGGGCGTGAGCTGATTCTACGGCTTCTGCTTTGCAGCTTCTAAGCCGCTTTCTTGATGGAGGATTAGCTGAAGGCATCTGAGTTTGTTCGACTTCTGTGTCTTCTTCAACTTCCTCATCACTACCTGAAAAGGGCCATTCGGTACCACAGCCAGGACAAACTCTAGCTATCTGTTTTACCATGTGATGGTCAGATCACAGAAATTTGCATTGGAGATCATCAGAAAACATGTAATGACTTTTTATCCAGTTTCATTGATAATGAAAAGGTAAAAGGATATAGGGAAGACCTTCTGCCGTGAAAATTTCTTTTTCAAGCAGTAGTCATGAATTCGGACAGTGCAATCGTCATTTGGGCATGTAACAGCCTGTTGTTGCATGAGATTGACATAATTAGAAGTTGATCTCGTACATGAACAGCAAGAGGCACATGAAAGCCAGAATGCATGTTATTAACAGCAGGGTTCTTTTATCTCAGTTGAACCAAAACATTTCAGTTTTGGTCATCACCACATCTTGCAGGTCATTCCAGCCACCTAAACATCAGATACCAAAACCTTTGGACCCCCTCTGAAACCAAAACTGTAAATTGAGAATTTAAACCTTGTACACAGCACTGATTCACCCAAAAAAAAATTTCAACCCAGAGACTTAAATAACTTCACGCCATTAACATTAGGAAGAACACTCACATATCAAGGGTTTTGTTTTACTCATGAAAAAGCAACGCACTTAAGCCAAAATCATGAAGCTGAGCTCCGGGAATGCCTAATGTAAAAAATAAAACACCCACTATAAACCAGTAAAACACCACACAGATGTCGAGTCATTATTTCCACAATAGGCCGTGATGATATGCCGAATACTTAGTTCCAAAACCCATACCCCCCGGGAACTTAGGCACCGTTTGGTTCAGAATTAAGATCAGAATCAATACTAGTAAACCGTTTTTATAAACTAATATTTTTTTATCAAAATTAACATTTCAATAATTTAAAGTTCGAAAAACTAGTTAATTTTTTATAATAATTTAATTTAATAAAAGTGTAAAATAAGTAATATTAATTTTATAATAAAAAATAATTCTGAAAAAGGCTGATTCTGATACTGATCCCAAACCAAACGGGGCCTTATGTTTCCATAGCTCTAATAGCCCAATTCATCAATTCTGCTGTAAAAGAAGATACAGGAATCATAGCTCTAACCCTAAGTTGAAGTGTCAAATGATCAGTCGCAAGTGAAAACAAGCAGTTATTGTCATGAAGCTACAGGCTAATTGGCAGGAATATAACATGAATTTGTTGATGTGAAATGTATGATATAGCCAATTCTATCTTAGACAGCCAGTTAAATTTTGAATCTCAAACAAGTCACCAAAAAATTTTCTCTAACTAAGCTTCATTGCATACTCTTAGCAAAGGAAAAGCATACCTTTACCCCAGCTTCATTGCAGGCATCACATGAAGGAATTTCATTACTTCGAAACCAGGTCCGGAGATCAAGAAAGGATCTGATACCAAGACCAATTTTCCCATCTAACATAGAGCAAAGCCAACCATCTTGTATGAGATCATGGAGGGTTTTCTCCTTTTGAGAAAAGGAAAATTTCTTTAAAGCAGGAGGAATATGAGATTGACTATTCTCAGAGTCTTGTGCAGTTTGAACCTGAAAGCAGGATAACAAAAGGATCTAAAAAAAATGATTTCCACAATTTAACTCTTTTTTTTTTAATGAGATATCAACTTCTTAAAGAACTTCCCTTTTACATCAGTATTTCTTTCCCTGTTTCATGTTGCTCCATATTAGCATATAGATTGCGGTTCGTTGCATTTATCTTGAAGACTTATTAAACATAGGTATAATGTTAGGACTACAGATTTCATTCTCCTGGTCAATTATAGAACTTTCGCACTTCCCTAAGCTAAGCCCTATTACTAATTTGGAACCATCTGTTAGTTGTGCAAAAGCATCTATAATCTGTGTCTGGAAAACACAAGCAGAATGGGGAGTGCCAAGGATGATTTTGGGTCAAGACTATTGGTCTGGCTAGCAACCAACCAAGCAGTGGACTGACAACAAAAGTTCAGAATTCAAGATTCAAACAGATAAGGTGTAGAAAGAAAATTTTCAATTGGAAGGAATAAAGACCACAGGAGGGTACAGGATGACTAAACCGGATATCTTTGATCTCAAATATGCAATCTTAGAGTCTGAGAAATTTCATTCATAGTTTTGCACAATTTACCCTTTACAACAGAAGAAATGCAATTCCATTAGCTTGATTTCTAAGTGTGTGCATTTTTTTCAAATGGTGCAGTATTAAGGGGAAAAACCCTTGAGAACATTTAGTGGAATGAACAACTGTTGCTGATGATGTACTACATCTTTATAGGAGTGTGGCACATACTTAAAAGTTAGAACTATATTTCCTTCTCTTTTTTTTTTTGCATTGTTCCTATTTTCCAGATTATTAGCTTTTGAATGTTTTTGATGAAATTTATAGAAGTTCATACTCATTTAATCCTTTATCTGGGAGATGATCAAGTCAGTTTGAAGTCCAAGGTTGGCCATGCAAAATTTCATCTTTTCATCTTTGTCTATGATTGAATCTCAAAACAACATACTAATTGAAAAGCTTGTACTTGCTTCTGCTGAAGGTAAGCATGCAATAAAAAAAAGTCTTTGCATTCAAACCTGATGATCAAGACGAACATTGAGAGCTTCAATGTTGGTTATGCAACCTTGTGTAGATATATCCTGAACAATTGCTTCTATCTGCAATCATACATAATTTCCAAAGATACTAGCAAGCTGTGTCACAGCTTTTGTCAAGGGAAATGGATAAATATCTCATGACATATTCATAACAGATAATGTCCATTTCTATTGGTCAAGCTACTGGAAACAATGATACAAAACATGCGTATTAAGCTCTATGTGATATACAATTGGGTTGAAACGGCAAAAGGATTTTCAACTTGCTGGAAAACCAAGCCTAGCACCTATTTCTTTTTTCGTTTATTTTGAGCAATAACTGTTGCATTTATATGTGGACTGAATGTAGAAGTTATGTGATGATTCATCAATGATTAGGTTTTCACCAATATTGTAAAGCAGTTCAAGTTCTTCTGACATTTTTTGAACTCAAAAAGTATAATATACTAACGGCTCTTTGTTCGTAAAATGTGCATAATTTCAGTGAAGCTGTCGTTGCAAATAACAACATCATATCAATCAATTTGTTAAGTGACATCCTCAAACTTGCAACTACCTGTTAAATATCTTCAATGTTTTCCATTTGCAAGTGCAAGGTCTTAAGAATTTGTTGAGTGCTACCCATAATTTAGAAGATTACAAAGGATATACAGCTGATGATTAAAAGATACTATTCAGTTGAATAGATCATGCATAATCTTTCAATCAGAATTATGAAAAGAATAATAAAATCTAACAGGTTTCACATGTAGCAAAAATTTGGGCGAATTTACAAATTGTAAAAGAAAAAGAGAAAGCATTAGTTTGTGGTGAGCTACATCGACCTCCAACTGTTGTCAACTTGTATCATTTTCAAAGATATCATTTCTCCTTGTCTTGTTACTATTTGCTTAGCATTCTTTGCCTCCCTACTAGAACAATTACACCCCTCGCTACTGGTGGACTAGTAACCTCTTGGATACATAGCAAAACAACCTTATAAGACGATTGTAGCTACACTTGATCTTATAAGACACTTATCCAGTTAAAGAATTTCAACTCTTTGCAGCCGATCCTTTTCATAACACATGGAAAATTGCATGTTCAATTGGGACCATCCAAATTCTAGCATTGAGCTTCAAAAGGATCCCATGATCACATTAAACCTCAGTCCTCTTCCATTTCATCAATCCAACATTAAGCCTATAGTTCAATTTTTTTCTTCACTCTTTCACCATTCCATTAGATAGTTAGCTCACATAACTAAGTCAATTGTTTTTTCCCAATCAAATGAATACTTAAACAAGGCAGAACCTTCTGATCACAAGGTTTTAGCATCATGGTTTCATATGCACACTGACGGATCTTTGTGAATATTGACTAGACCCAATTAGTGTGAAGGACAATGGGTCAGGTCATTTCACACTTTTGAACTTCTCGATACCTAAAATAGTTATAGATTGTCGACATTCGCAAGAACACCATCGCTTAACAACAATCACTACCGAGATTGAGAAATGAGGGTCTCACCACAGCCTTATAAAAGGCGATTTGTGGGACCGAGTACTTGGTCCCCAGCTTCGACTGCTCATCAGCAACATTATTGACAACCCCGTAAAAAACATTACCATCATACTGATTCCTGCAACCCCTTAGCTCGAACTGAATAAAGGCCAGCTCTTTGTTGATCTTGAGGAGGAAATCATTGAACAGCTGCCGATGTGTAGCTGAAGAAGAGCAAACCAATCACCACCCAGAAACCAACACGCCGATCAAAAATGACAATTCTTTGGAGGGAAAGGGATCGAGAAAGAGAGCGAGGAAGAAGTGCTTGCCAGGGTTCTTGCCGGTGACGGCGGAGAAGATGGAGTGGACGTCGGGCTCAGGGAGGGGGCCCCGGGAGAGCAGGGATTGGACGAGCGTGTGGTGCCTCCAGCTCAGAGCCATTGGATCTGGAATCGGGAGGTCTAGGAGGTAGCCCTAGCTGCCATGGGAGGCGGAACGAAGCCCTAATTTTGGAACCCTAGTTTCGAGGGAAGAGACAAGAGTTGGAGAGCAGGAGTCCGGAATTCGGACCATCCATGGGAAAACGGAGTGGTTGTATCACATTTTAACCCAAAATATAGGAATAATTACAAACACACCCCGAAGTGTTTGCTTCATGTAAAATTTTCTGACAAGCAATCAATTTTTTGACTTTTAAGAGGATTAACTTAAAAGGGAGCATTTTACCAATTAAAAATCATAATATTTACATTGCTTGAGGAGGAATGAAAACAAATATCAAATTTCATCAACTTACGTTAAAAATAATTCGAGGACAAATACAAATATATACTTCTCAAAATGGAGCAATTGTGTGTACTGCAAATATGTTGTACCTCGGTATATTTAGATGAAGGTTTACAGTTTCGGTCGAAACCGAGCCGTTTCAGTTGAAACCGCAATAAAACTGCGTATATCATATCAGTTAGGATTTACTGTTCATTACTGTTCATCTTCGCCAATGAAAGCAAGCGGGAGTGCGCGGGAGCGGGAGCTCGCCGGGCTCGCGCGTGCGGGTGGGAGCTCGTCAGGCTCGCGCGCATCGGCGAGAGCCCGCCGGGCTTGAGCGCGGGCGGGCGGGTTTGGGCCGTGGGGAGGACCTCGCACCGGCTTTCTACCATTGCTCTCTCGTTTATCATATGCCTACAAATGTTCGTCCGGATCATCCAGATATTGAATTTGTAATTTCACATCTAAATATTCCAAACTCAACTGATGATGATTATGATGATTAGTTGTATTATTTTAGAATTTATAAATTATGTATATGTGAAATATATTTTAATAAAAAGTTAAATGTGTTTATGTTAATTTTTAACTTTTAATCATATTCATATTATTTCTTGTATGTTTTTTTAATATACTAATATATATTAAAAATAGACTATATCAATGACTAACTATCAAATTTAATATTAATTAAATAAAAAAATATTTAATATTATGGTAAAATTAAGTATAAATTCATTCATAATTTTTCAAATTTTTCAAATTTTTTTTCGATATTTTATTGTATTTTTAATTTGAAGTCAAAGTATAGTCAAACTCTGGTCAACACCTAATTAATAATTTAAAAAAATCTTTCGGCCGAAACCAAAACGGCCGAAATTAAAATCCAAACGGCCGAAACGTATCGATTTCGCTGGGTCCCGAAATCGAAACCGATACCGAAACAGTAAACCTTGATTTAGATGCAAGTAAAAAAAATTTTGATAGGGACAAGTCTGTCTTGTGTGGCATGACACAAATTAAGATGGTCGTCAAATCAAATTCAAATATTGATGTCTCTGTTCTTGCTGAATTAAATGTATAAACATGTAAGTTTCCTTAGATAATTCTTTGAATTTGACTGCTTGCATGTGTTAAATTTGTAATTGTGAACTGCAGCACCATAACGGTGAGATATCTCTGGTAGCACTCTCATTCTATGCGGCCAGCCAGCTCAAGTTCCAGTGGATTGAACGACATGCTTCTCGCTGGGTCAGTCCTGTGCATGGTTGGGATTTTGACATATCTTTTCCATGATCATGACTGTGACAACCACGCAGTTAGGGAGCACGTGCACAGAAAGCTCATTGTCTAGTGAGGATTCATTTGCGGCAGTTATACATTCACAACGTGCATGTTACTGAAGAGAATGGGTTGCTCTTGCTTTTGTATGTCTACATGCTTACGTAGCATTTGATTGGCTTTTAGTTTGTAATGTATCATGAGTTCCATGACTTGAAAATGTACTGTTTGATTGATGATTTTTCAGGGTTATCTCCCTTCGCGGTCAAAAAAAATCTCTACAAAAAACTCCAAGATTACAAATAAACTGTTGTTTCCTTTTTAAATATATAATTTTTTAAGATAATCCGATCTGAAGGAGAAGAAAGTGTGGAGTCATGCAGATTCGTAGAATGGTACAGTATGTAAATTTATCGGATTCAGGAAGAATGTTGCATACAGAGTTTCCTTTGAGATCAAAAGATCTTTCTCATGAACATTGGGCAATTTTTATGCCATCAGTTGTTTAATTGCAAATTTTTATGGCATCATATCTAAATTCATTAATATACGAATTCAAAAATTATAATGTTGCCATTTTTCAGCTTACATAAATATTTATAAATAAAATTGTGAAATCATTAGAAATATTCGTTACATGATATTTTCACAAAAATCACAGGAATGCATTTAATATCAAATTTTATTGTTAGTGTATGTACAGGCTGGGACTTGTAATTCTTCCATTGCATATCAAATTCATATATTCCACCATTTGGTATATATCAAATTCAAATAAGCATAGCTGATGTTTTTGTAAGAATACCTTCATTATTTTCCCCTTTTTTAAGGGTGAATTGCATATTGATTTTTAAGAATTTGATAAATTACATATTATTACTCCAAACTTGAAAAATTAGATAGACTTCCTTAAAATTTTGTTAAATTGCATATTTCTTCTTGACATTTTAAAAAGTGCATATAACTCCTTGAAAATCTTGGCAAATTATATATTTTTCCTTCGAACTTAAAAAATTATGTACATATAAAGATGTAGTACATCATCAGCAACAGTTGTTCATTCCACTAAATGTTCTCAAGGGTTTTTCCCCTTAATACTGCACCATTTGAAAAAAATGCACACACTTAGAAATCAAGCTAATGGAATTGCATTTCTTCTGTTGTAAAGGGTAAATTGTGCAAAACTATGAATGAAATTTCTCAGACTCTAAGATTGCATATTTGAGATCAAAGATATCCGGTTTAGTCATCCTGTACCCTCCTGTGGTCTTTATTCCTTCCAATTGAAAATTTTCTTTCTACACCTTATCTGTTTGAATCTTGAATTCTGAACTTTTGTTGTCAGTCCACTGCTTGGTTGGTTGCTAGCCAGACCAATAGTCTTGACCCAAAATCATCCTTGGCACTCCCCATTCTGCTTGTGTTTTCCAGACACAGATTATAGATGCTTTTGCACAACTAACAGATGGTTCCAAATTAGTAATAGGGCTTAGCTTAGGGAAGTGCGAAAGTTCTATAATTGACCAGGAGAATGAAATCTGTAGTCCTAACATTATACCTATGTTTAATAAGTCTTCAAGATAAATGCAACGAACCGCAATCTATATGCTAATATGGAGCAACATGAAACAGGGAAAGAAATACTGATGTAAAAGGGAAGTTCTTTAAGAAGTTGATATCTCATTAAAAAAAAAAGAGTTAAATTGTGGAAATCATTTTTTTTAGATCCTTTTGTTATCCTGCTTTCAGGTTCAAACTGCACAAGACTCTGAGAATAGTCAATCTCATATTCCTCCTGCTTTAAAGAAATTTTCCTTTTCTCAAAAGGAGAAAACCCTCCATGATCTCATACAAGATGGTTGGCTTTGCTCTATGTTAGATGGGAAAATTGGTCTTGGTATCAGATCCTTTCTTGATCTCCGGACCTGGTTTCGAAGTAATGAAATTCCTTCATGTGATGCCTGCAATGAAGCTGGGGTAAAGGTATGCTTTTCCTTTGCTAAGAGTATGCAATGAAGCTTAGTTAGAGAAAATTTTTTGGTGACTTGTTTGAGATTCAAAATTTAACTGGCTGTCTAAGATAGAATTGGCTATATCATACATTTCACATCAACAAATTCATGTTATATTCCTGCCAATTAGCCTGTAGCTTCATGACAATAACTGCTTGTTTTCACTTGCGACTGATCATTTGACACTTCAACTTAGGGTTAGAGCTATGATTCCTGTATCTTCTTTTACAGCAGAATTGATGAATTGGGCTATTAGAGCTATGGAAACATAAGGCCCCGTTTGGTTTGGGATCAGTATCAGAATCAGCCTTTTTCAGAATTATTTTTTATTATAAAATTAATATTACTTATTTTACACTTTTATTAAATTAAATTATTATAAAAAATTAACTAGTTTTTCGAACTTTAAATTATTGAAATGTTAATTTTGATAAAAAAATATTAGTTTATAAAAACGGTTTACTAGTATTGATTCTGATCTTAATTCTGAACCAAACGGTGCCTAAGTTCCCGGGGGGTATGGGTTTTGGAACTAAGTATTCGGCATATCATCACGGCCTATTGTGGAAATAATGACTCGACATCTGTGTGGTGTTTTACTGGTTTATAGTGGGTGTTTTATTTTTTACATTAGGCATTCCCGGAGCTCAGCTTCATGATTTTGGCTTAAGTGCGTTGCTTTTTCATGAGTAAAACAAAACCCTTGATATGTGAGTGTTCTTCCTAATGTTAATGGCGTGAAGTTATTTAAGTCTCTGGGTTGAAATTTTTTTTTGGGTGAATCAGTGCTGTGTACAAGGTTTAAATTCTCAATTTACAGTTTTGGTTTCAGAGGGGGTCCAAAGGTTTTGGTATCTGATGTTTAGGTGGCTGGAATGACCTGCAAGATGTGGTGATGACCAAAACTGAAATGTTTTGGTTCAACTGAGATAAAAGAACCCTGCTGTTAATAACATGCATTCTGGCTTTCATGTGCCTCTTGCTGTTCATGTACGAGATCAACTTCTAATTATGTCAATCTCATGCAACAACAGGCTGTTACATGCCCAAATGACGATTGCACTGTCCGAATTCATGACTACTGCTTGAAAAAGAAATTTTCACGGCAGAAGGTCTTCCCTATATCCTTTTACCTTTTCATTATCAATGAAACTGGATAAAAAGTCATTACATGTTTTCTGATGATCTCCAATGCAAATTTCTGTGATCTGACCATCACATGGTAAAACAGATAGCTAGAGTTTGTCCTGGCTGTGGTACCGAATGGCCCTTTTCAGGTAGTGATGAGGAAGTTGAAGAAGACACAGAAGTCGAACAAACTCAGATGCCTTCAGCTAATCCTCCATCAAGAAAGCGGCTTAGAAGC
Source organism: Trichopus zeylanicus subsp. travancoricus (assembly GCA_005019695.1). Classification (NCBI taxonomy): domain Eukaryota; kingdom Viridiplantae; phylum Streptophyta; class Magnoliopsida; order Dioscoreales; family Dioscoreaceae; genus Trichopus; species Trichopus zeylanicus. The sequence continues at coordinate 18,181 of RXID01014555.1, forward strand.
TGCAAAGCAGAAGCCGTAGAATCAGCTCACGCCCAAAGCCTGGAATCAAGCTCTTTAACTCGTGCCCACAACCAAAAAGTTTCAGGTTCAGAAATGAGAAAGAGACTTAGAAGCTCTAAAACTGAAGCAGCAGCAGCCACCAAGGCTGCGCCTTCGCAACCTTCTATCGCTACGAGGAGAAATCGCCAATTATAAGAATTTATTCACTTAATCTATATTTCACAACTGTAGCCGTGTTATTTCTTTATGTATGAAAACGTAATTGAAGGTTGTTGTCTTTGAGGTGGGTCTGTGTTGCGGATCCTTATCATGGATCTTTCTCTCCTATATGTCTAGTGGCAATTTGCATTCAGAGTGCACGTGAGAATTATGAATTGAAAATTTCTTTCTATTCTGACCGGTAATTTTCGCACTTGGTTAATTCATGGATTTTGAAATTCGTGAAATTTAGAAGTTAAACAAAAACAAAGGTTGGGAAATAAATATTAGACAGTAGACATCAAAATATTTAAACTCATAAATGTGAATATACGGAAATCACCTATTTTTTACTATTATGGACCTTGATTTGTTGGTCCTAGGATTTCTAGGACAATTTCTTATACTTACCCTTGATTACTGCACAAATCTGGCCCATATTAAGTGAGTTTGAGCTTATAATATTACCGGTTTGGATCATAATTAGCTTGATTCAATTATGATATTAAAAAATTCAAATCAACATGCTTCATTGCAATTTATGTAACCTACTTCTCTTTAAAAAAAAAATTCATGAAACCTACATGATTGATTTAATTAGTGGGCTAATCTGTGTGTCTATACATGAACATTATCTCAACTATTGACTGGGGGTGTTAATGATTTGAATTTGAGCTAGTTGAGCTTCTTCGGTGGTGAACAAAAATGTGGTCAAGTTCAAACTCCACTTGCCTCGGTTCGGTTCAACTCGTGAGGTTAAACAAAACCCAAATTTAAATTTTTAAAAATATTTTTAATTAATTAACACCAAGATAGTTTTTTAAAAGTCTAATATTAAAAATGACGAATAAATATTCAAATATAATGGTATTTATAATCTACTAGTAATTAATATTTAATATAATAAAATAAACATTGTAAATATTGTAAAAAAAAAATTAAATAAATTTAATTAATTTAATTAATAAATAGGTTGATTCAATCGGATCATAAATAAATTACATAAGTTGATTGGATTATAATTCAAATTTTTTCAAATTATAATCCAATCAATCTGTTTGCAATCTAAATTTAATTATAAGAAATTTAAACCCATCTAATTCAGATCATATTCAAATCAGAGTTAACGAATCAAATCATATATCACCAAGTCTAACAAGTTACTAGTTTCTCAAAATATCTAAACCTAGAAGTTTATATATTATAAAGAAACGGAATGTCATTTTTGTCATTCCACATCCAATCCGACGTTTTGGAAGGCATTCGCGTAATTTCAATCCCCACCAAAGAATTCTGGAGGGTTCCAGCGAAAGCATAGAACGTTCTGCACCATTCTCGAACGTCGCCCCTTCGTCCCTATAAAAAATCTCCAAACGCGTGGCCATCCAGTCAGCCTCGTCGAGCTAAAATCAAATTAAAAAGAAAAAAAAATCCCGAATTCCAACCGTAGCAAGAATCCGCAAGAGATCATCACCTCCTCTGCAGCAATGGATGCCCGCTTGTTCGGCTTGGAGAACCCGATCTTCTCGACGGTGCAGCACCTGATGAACATCCCGGAGGAGATGAAGTCCTTCAACGCTCCGACTCGCACCTACGTCACCGACGCAAAGGCAATGGCCGCCACCCCGGCGGACGTCAAGGAACTCCCGGGCAGCTACGTCTTCCTCGTCGATATGCCGGGCGTCAAACCCGGCGCGCTCCACGTCCAGGTGGAGGATAGCAATGTGCTAGTCGTGAGTGGTGAGCGCGCCAAGGAGGACGAGAAGGAGTGCAAATACATCCGCATGGAGCGGCGCGTCGGGAAATTTATGAGAAAGTTCTTGCTGCCGGAGAACGCGGACACAGATAAGGTGTTGGCGGAGTGCAAGGACGGGGTGCTGAAGGTGAGCGTGGAGAAGCTGCTGCCGCCGGAGAAAAACAAGGCAAGGACCATCGAGGTCAAGACCGCGTGAAGGAATGTGGAGGGGAGAGCAAGAGCGGTAGTAGTAGTCTTTACCTGCTGTCTAGTATGTGTTTGTTGAAATGCTTCAGTGGGCGTTTGGTGGGAGCTATGAGTTGTGAGCCGCTTGTATGGGGTGGTACTGTTTTCTGAATGAATTGGGCTTTTATAAATATATTGATCTTGTAGTAGCCTCTCGCAAGTATTCACCAACAACATTTTACCAGCAACACATTGAATTCGATACAAATAAGAAAGAAGCAAAAGAAATGCAAATTTGGGCAAGAGGCATAAGAAAAAGATGAATTGTGGAGCGAGCCAGCGCTGATGCAATAGAGGCAATTTTGAGAAAACTGAATTACACCAAACGCTGCTGAGTCTCAAAACTGAATTCAGCTGAGAATATTTTTCACCCACCAAATTCAATTTGATATTCTTTTCCACTTACAACTCGCCACCATCTAATCAGAAATATTTTTTCCTTTACAGATCCAAAAAAAATTTGTACTAAGAAAAAGCTTTTTTTTTTCATATATATTGATACAGTGTCGAAAGCAAAATATATTTTAAGAAGAGTTATAGTTAAACACCTATTAGTAATTATATTATGCATTGTGAAATTAATATAAACTATTTTTTAGACAAAATGAGTACAAGTTATTCATTTAATTAAATTATTAGTAAATAAAAATAAAAGCAATTCATGCATATCAATGTATGTAAAAACATGAAAGTGAACAAGATTACTAAAAAGTAATATTACATGCACATAAAAATATGTATATATATAGAGAGAGAGAGTGTGTGAATATAAAATTTTATCGATAGGATTTTAACCATAATTTTATTAAGTTTTATACTATTGAATTTATTTAAGGATTTAGAATTTAGGGTTTAAAATTTAAAATTTAGGATTTATAGGGTTTAGGGTATAGTGATATTTAAATAAATTTAATGGTTTAAAATCTGATAGAATTAAGATTAAAATTTTAAACCCTAAACTTCAAACTCTCTAAGTCCTAAATCCTAAATCCTAAAGGATATATTAATTCCCAAATAAATCTAATGTTGAAAACCTAATAGAATTAAAATTAAAATATTTAGAGTTCAAAAAACCTATATAGTTATCAATCAATATAGTTTAAGGATGATGATTGAGTGTATTTTCTGATCATTATGTAGAAAAAACTTTTGGTATTACCAAATGAGTGAAATAAACCCAAAACTTAATTCATTTTTGAGTTTTGTTCACCCACCTAATTCAGTTGCATATCCTTATTCCACCTACATCTCACCACCATCTAATCAAAAGCAATTTTTTATTACAGATCCAAACGGAAATTTTGTATGAAGAAAACTTTTTTATTACAGATCGAAAATGGACTAGAAATATTAGTCATAATCCATGCCAATCCTCTAAACCAGTTAACCAGATGCGCCCAGTTTAAAAGGTCAGAATGAACTGGCATAAAAGCAAAAAAACCAGAAGAGAAGCTTAGAGAAGAAAAGGAAAGAAATATTTGTGTGCAGTGCTACTCACTATAAGCAGGCTCTGTCAGAAAATCATTCCACAGCATTAGAAGGGTATATTATGTCGAATGGCTTGTTTCCCAAGCTATCCTTTAAAATGGTGATTTGTCCGTCCTTGACGAGGACATCTTCATCAAGAGCTTCAATCTTCTTCTTAAGAGAACTGACTTCATGTTGAAGAAGCATAATTGTTTCTCTCGAATGCTTTAATTCCTCCGACAAACGGTCCCTTTCCTCAGTGACCTTCTGAAGCACACCTCTCGTTGAAGTTAGTTCCTTCATGCATTTTTGGATTTCTTGCTGGAGCTGGTTGTAGGCCTCATCTTTCCTTAGTATCTGTCCAAAGTTCAAAACTTATCATCCTTGCTAGAAGGACTCAAGGAAACGTGTGCACAATCTTAAAATGGATAACTAGTCAGCAATAAATAAAATTTGCTGTCAAAAGTAGAATGATCATAATGTCATTAAACAATCACGGGTAGAAGTGATATTTCATTAACAGATACTTTCACAATGGCATAAATAATTGCTAAGGATTATAAGCAAGTTTAGGCATACCTAGTAGTACAATATTGCAAAATTATATATAAATTATAAGAATTTAACAAAGCATAGTTTTAAAATTCGAATAGAAATAGCTAAAGTCGCAGTCAACCTGAAGCTCCATGTCCTTTGTCCCGTGGTTCAGACATGAAAGTGCATCCTGCAGCCTCTGAATCTCAGTTTGCAGGACATCATGGCTCCTTAAAGAAGAAGCAAAGTTGGCCTCCAGTTGATGAAGTTCCAGCTCTTTTGAAAGCAGCTTCTCATGTAACAATCTAGTTAATATAGTTTCTGCCTTAAGTTCAAGTTCCAATTCATCCTACGTGTGTAGAAAAATAACATCAAACAGTTGGATAGAATCATAAAGTTTCTGCCAAAGACATAGCACCTAATGCCAAATACACAAAAAAACACAATCCTAGCTGCAAAATTTATGGTTACTCAAACAATTAACATACTCTCAGTGTGCCTTTCACTTGAACTAACCACTGCTTAAGCTAAAATTATAACTTTCTAGCATTACATAATTATATAACAATGATCTGGAACCATTCTTTTACATCAACTTTTACAGCTGCATAAACATAGAGAAGGCTATAAATCAAAAAAGTAGAATCCTGAAAAAAAAATCCTATTTGTAAGGAAAAGTGTACCTGATCCCTCAGGTGTCTCAAGGTACCACCTTCTGTGGTCTGTGACTGACATTCTGATGAGTCTAGATTGGATTTTTCTTGGACTACATCTGATATTCTTTGCAAAGTTCTTCTGAAATTTTCGATACCTCTCCTTAAACTCTGATGTTTCGTAGTATACTCAACAGCTGAATACTCATCAAATTCACCACTAGTATCCTGGCCATGTTTGGAGTGATTTTGTTTTATGAAGCTCAGCAATTCACCACAGAATCTAACATTATCACCCAATAAAGACATGCCCTGTGTTTGTAAGCAGTCTATGTGAGCCTGAAGCTCCTGATGAAGCTTGACTGAATAGAAACCATAGTTGTTTACAGAGCCTTGTAAACAATCCAGAAGGCAAACATTCTCATGCCTGAGTGACTCAAGTTCCTGCCTGCAAGAATCAAGTTCCCTCCTCAATGTCTGTTCCACACCTGTCAATCTTAGTTGCTCCATTTGCAATTGACTAATATTATCACCTCTCTCTATTGGTCTTTTTCCAATTTCATCACTATATCCCTTTCTCAATCCATTAATTGTCTTATCTTGATCGTTCCATGTTTTTGCAACTAAACAACCAATTTTTGCAAATCCTTGCATTCTTTTTCTTTTTCCTTGTAGCTTCTTCTAACACAATCCAGATCCACTGCTGCCCCATTGAAGCGCTCCTGCAATGCTGAGAATGCCTGATGAAGATTATTGTTTTCTGTTCTCATTTCTTCCAGACTAGTTGTCAGAGAATTCAGTTGAATTTGAGAATTCATGAATCTATTTCTGGTTTCAGCTTCATTCCCTTCAAAAGAAGAAATTTCTCTCTGAAGTGATACATTCTGCTCTGCCAGTTCCCTTGCCCGTTCACGAAGCCTTTGCTCCTCGCTTTTGAACTTTTCACGCTTCGAAGACCATTCACTGGACCTCCTGTCCAGTTCTTTCTCCAAACTCAACTGCAGTTCACTCTTTTCCTTTTCAAGCCTCCTTGTTTGGGTATCCAGCTGTACCTTTGCCTGTTTCAGATTCTCTCTCATAGAAGACCTCTCAGCAATTCGATGCTTTATTTGTGAAGAAAGCTCAAATGCCAAGCATTCTCTGTCTTCTTTAATGTGCTTAATTGTCTGAAGCAAAGCTGATAAATTTAAACTGCTGCTCTGAAGTTCATCCAGCTCACACTCTTTTACAGATAGGAACTACTAACCTATCCTCTGCCTCACTAGCTTCCTTAAGTAACTCGTCATCGTTCTGTTCCAGTAATCCAGAGTTCACTGACCTTTTATTGCCTGTGCATCCATTTCCAGGAAGGCAACTTTGCCACTGGAAACTCAAGGGTTCCTCTGTGTAAGAACCAGAACCACTTAAATTCTCAATATGTGGTGCCAGATCAGAAGAAAACTTATGTGCCACACAATTTGAGTGCAAACTTGGTTGTGGATCTGATGAATCTTCATAGATATCCGCAATAGTGGTTGTGGTTTCAGTATCATAATCTTGTAACCTTGCAGATATCACGGAAACTGTATCAGATTGTCGAACGACATTCTTTTTTCTGTATTTATGTCGGAAAACCGGTCTGTGTTCATCTCTTATCCAATCCAGCATTGAACTTTGAGGTTTAATATCTTTCACCTCCCTAAATGAGTAGCTCCTAAGGTTTTCCTTGCTACAGGTTGGAGGAGATGGTGTTGTTGACTGAGCACAAGGTGGCCTGCCCAATTGTGGAAGTGCTCTATTCTCAGCTAAACAACCATTGGTTCCAACACTAGAAGACTGCTTCATGTTATCTCTCTTGGATCTTACCTCCTAATGCTCTCCATCAATATACAGGTCAAGGATTTTGTTTTTACTTGAGATGTTAGTCAAGCGGGTGGATCTGCATCTTAATGGAATAGGAGAGCTATATGGTGAATTTTCTGTTGAACATTGATAACCTCTCAATGAATTAGGAGAACCAAGCTTCTCAGCCATATGCATCCTTCGAACAGAAGCCCATTCACTTCATTTTGATCTTGCATACCTTGCTGGAGTCATTGAATGGCAGCTGAAACAGAGAGGAAAAGAGAATAAGAAAAATCTCATTCACTTCAAGTGCCAATTCAACTGAAAACTTCAAATACTTGCCTGCTTATTTGTGCAAAGAATGGACATGTGCACATTTAGATATGTAGTACTGAACAGATATTATGAATGAAAAAAAAAATCAAGAAGCATTGCCACATCAGATTGGTTACAGAGTTTTGCTCTTCAGAGGATTTGAGTCCCAAATAAAGGAACAATCAGACCTCTAGCTTAAAACCCAAAAGCATATATCAAATTTAACAGATCAAAATATCCGCAATAATAATCCAAGAAACTAACAATAGATAAGAACCCAATTTAGAACCTTAGCCATCAAGGTATGCCTTAATATTATATGCTTCAGCATAACGTAAATCAATTTGCAGAGTAAATCCGAATGCTTAACAAGCTGAAGGTGAGGCATCTCAAGGTGCACTAAAGAAAATCAATTTCAATCTAATAAAACAAGTTGAAAGGATGATCCATCCTTTATCCAAATAAATACAACTGGAGCATACTATTGACAACAAAGCCCTTTAATGTTTTTAAGTCCAATACTTGGTAGGGCATATTGATATGGGGAAATAGATAGCAAACAAGAATATGAAACAGCAATTGAGAGGAGGGTGCTAGCAAGCAACACCTGAGACGGGTTCTAGCTAGCATTCATTCCACCCAATCTCATCAAGGCAGAAAAACTGAAGGAAAAAATTCAGTAAAACATTTACTTGATATAGCTTTCAGCATTGTCATTTGGAGAATTATCACAACTGTATAGCAGTATACTCTGATCATTCAAAGAATACAAGTTCCCTTCCACTGGAGCACAATAAATAGCAGGATATGAATACGAAAAGCTCCTTCTGTGATTGATGTTAGATGAATCTCTGCTTTCTTGAAAATGCTTACTTGGTTCAGAAACCATGTCCTTGGGACACTGAGATTTGTCCCTAACCTTTTCACGTTTTGCAAGCTTTCCATCATTGCTGCAATTTCCACTTGCAGAAGTGGAAGATCCAAATGAAAAGAACTTCCTCATCCTCAAACATTTATGTCAATCACTTGTGCCAACTTCCCAAACAAGAGTCTACTGCTCAATGATAAGGGAATCACCATTTAGAAGGGAAAAGCTGTGCAGAATACTTCAGCTTACAGTATTAAAGGTTAAATAATGCCTAAAATACTCCCAAAACAAGATGGTTTACCTCAGTGGCAAACTGCTTTATGTCCAGGATCTTCTGTCTGATCTAGAGCTCCAAAGAAGCCCCCAGAAAGCCTTTCTCCTGAATCATGCATTAGATCATACAATATTGAGAATGTAAACTGAACCCCAAATTAGCACATAGACAATCACCACAACCTGAATTCAAATAAAAAAGACGGAATGCCGATAAAGATGCACTCAAACCATCCATACAAAAGCAAAAACATGGCTAAACAATCAGCAAATCTCAAAATTTTAATAAGCACATCAAGGCACCAAGGACATAAACCATCATCCACATGTGCACTAATCAGAGAAACAGAAATTGGGACAGCCAATATACAATGGATCATTATCCAAAACGGGAATTAACAAATGTATGAAGAATTCCTTGTAAAAATGTTTCTTTTAGAACCCTAAAATTCCCAGAACAACAAGAATCAAAATTTTCAAGAAATAGAAGATCAACAAAAAGCTCCCCAAGAATCAAAACATGAAAGTAAGTACCTCGCCAAGCGCTCACCTTTCTCTAAAACCCTAACCCCTTTCTTCAAATTGCAGCAAGATCGGGACTAATTAACAACAAAATGGCATTCAGTCGGCAATAAAAGAAAGAAAAGCCGCATCAAAGCGGTAAAAGCAAGAAAGAGCGAAAATTTTACCGTTGGGAGTCACCCGAATCGCGCGATGATTTCGAAACTCAAAGTTTCGGAAATTCCAGAAAATTAGGGGAAAATATTTTTAATTTCGCGAATCCCGGAAAAGATCGAAGAACTTTTCTTTCTTTTTTTGCTTTTTTTGAATTTTCGCAGTTAATTGAGAAGAACACGCAGTGGAGCTTGGAGCGCGATAGAAAGAAAACGGCGGCGGAGAAGATTCCAATGTTCTGCGTACACGTGTGTGGGAAAATGACAAACCCCGGCTTTTGGTTTTTTTTACTATAATGCCATGCGGTTATGACCGGGAAAGATCTGGATCCGACCCGATATTGATCGGGTTCGGATTTGGTTTTTGTAATTTGCCGGCAGGGCCTGTAAACCGTCGGACAAAAAAAAACTGAAAATCGCTTAATTTTTCGTAGGAATTAAGAAAAAACCCAGTATTAGATCAAGAAAAAAAAGCAGGGTAATTGTGTGCTTTTTGACACTGTCGTGGAGCGACCACCAGTTGGCGGCTGTCAAAACATGTCCGTTAGGGGAGGGAGGAGGGAGCGGGACAGATAATTGCGGGAATTTTGCGGTTAGGCCCTTAACATTTGATTCAAATACATCACTTGCATATACCTCCTTATAAACTTACAAAATTATATATTTTCTTTAAATCTTAAAAATTGCATATTTTTTTCTTCAGATATTGGATCACTTGGAAAAAACTTTTCCCAACGGTAATATATGGAAATATTCACATGATATACAATTCAACGACGTCAACTCTATTGTAAAACATCTAAAATACCCACAAATAAAATTATATGCTCTAATACTATGAGAATGATATTTTTTGTATTTTTGGTCTCCTGTTGTTATGTGAGTATGACATTTTTTGTACATTTGGTCTCCTGTTGTTATGTTCTAATGTTGTTGTTCGCAGGATCTTGAATGCCATTTTATGCTTACAGCATCTTGAATGCCATTTTGGCCTTTGCCTTCTTCTGCCGGCAACTCCTTTTTCTCAAAGATGAGTAGCTATTGTTGTTCAATTCCATTGAGCTCGGGTTGATTTGAAGAGAATCATGGGAACAAAAGAAATGGAGAGGGGACTTGAAGCTGATGGAAGACGACTTTGTTTGCGTCGCAAAACTGTTGATGCGGATCTCAAACTCTTTTCTGGTGAAATTTGAAGATGCTTTTAACAATTGAGAATACTGGGAGATATGTTTGGGAAGGATGGACATCTTGCAGGCATAAGAAAGGCACAGCAACATATGCAATTGTTTGGTTTAAGTACGTTTTTCCCATCAAAGCGCGAATCTTGAAGATAAATTTCAAATGCCATCGTTAATTCAATTTTTCTCTAACAAGTGACCATGCAAGGTTGCTAGGCTACAAGTTCTTGTAGTCATGCTTTAATCAAGGGTAATATAAAGGCTTTTGCGATGAGCTGTTACGAGATGCACACATAATACATATAATTATATGTTTCAATTCATTTGTAGCTCAATTATATGAGAACGATTAACCTAAATTTGGCATGAAGTAATATGTAATATCCAAATTTAGTATGGAACGTCAATCATTGACTCTTGCAAAATGCCGCTTTATCAAGACATTTTTATTAGCTTCTTTTCATTGAGAAGGTATTGATGGCAGAGAAGAAATTTGAAAGTCAAAATAGAAAACATAAAATAGAAGCACAAACATATTCCCTTCTTGTCCAACTTTTTGAAGATTTTGGCAGCGAAACCAGTTGAAGCCCCTAAATAAGAAGGGAAAGCAGAAATAATGAATACCAGTTTCTTTTTTTGTGCCAATAACATAACCCCAGTCAAAGAAATTCTGTGAATAGATGCTAAATCACAAGAAAATTTCTTGTTCAGGGAGTTGGTTTTCAACACTCAAAGAAGATTGGAAGAAACATGATATATAAATGTCCCAAAATTTTTTATGATGCAGCAATTACAATAAGCCACAGCTCATTGTCCTCTTAAAATGCAAGCTAAATTTAGGGCTCAGTTCAATGAGAAAATATAACAGGATATGAACAATATAATACATTATTCATAGATACATGTTGTAAAGAATAATTTGCATTGGTAATGGCTTTGCTGGAGTATCCTAATATTGAGCTGAGCCACTTACCCAATTTTGTATTTCTTACCAAAATATTTGCAACTACAACAGATAGCTTTGATGTGCGTACTAGTAGTTAAGAATCGCTCCAGCTATCTCCAAAAACATCATCATCATCATCGCTCCCCACAAATGCCTATTGAACATAACAAACTTGTTGACATCAAAAAGAAAATGAAAATTGACACAAGTTAAAAAGGAAATAGATTTTTTTTTTTCTCCTTTTGCACTATTAGTTAAACCAACCTGCCGAATTGCATTTGCTTTCTCCAGAATGGGAGCAACCTTTACGTTTGTTGGAGGACCCTTGATGTTTGGCTTTGTGGCAACTGCTGGTTTTAGTGTAAATGACTGAAATAACAAGTCGATATAATCAGGAGCAACAAATATGGTGTTCAAGCCAAGAAATATGAATGCAGCACTACAGAATATATGTACCTTACTCTTTATCTGCTCCGATAATGATTCTCTCATCTTCCTTAGGCTTTGTTGGAGGTCGTACCATTTCTGATACCTTTCTCAACTACAGAACGATTGCACAGAAACTATCAGAATACACTCATTTACTATCAAAAGCATATGTAAATTACAGAGGTCCACGTCAGAAACCACAATTACCGTGCTTCTATCATGAGAGGCGACAGCCTCAATCAGAGGATCTCTAGGACAGTTACGGATGGAACGAAGCTTCCCATTTGGTTTTCCATCTTCTATCGCTGGGAAAGTAATGTCATATGGAGCATATGGATTTCCATGCAAATATAGAAAATCATGTTGCAACACTATAGGTTCCCTGTATGCTTGGGGCACTGTCAAGTTCATGAGCTTCATGCTATCATGCTCATAAGCTCCATAATTGAAATGATGCAGCTCCTCAACTTTAGATGGTACCGTTGAGAATCTCACTGGAGGCTGTACCAAATCTCTCTCTAAGGTGGTTCTAGGGCAATGAGGATCCTCTGAGTCTATTCTTGGTACCAACTGATCAAGTTGAGATATCTCACCATCTGACTCTGGTGGTAGCACAGATGAATATGAATGCAGAGAGTTTTCAGTCTGTAGTATGCTGCAATTTTGAGATATAGACTTGTCCACAGCTGCCGCTGTCCCAAACAGGTTTGATGCCAGTGGAATGCCTCGCCGCAACACATCGTGACTGTAAAGATGCTTTCCATGTTCTGAATGTCTGTTAACATCATCAACGATAGGTGGCAGATCTGTGAATCTCAAAGTCCACACTGTTTTTCCCTCTGAAGTCAAGGAGCCATGCTGTAATTTTTCACTTTCTAATGTTGGTAAAGACGAAACTGATGCTGCAGGATGAAACATTTCTACCCAATTAGTTTCAGCATCAAGATCATACTCCTCACCGAACTTTGATGACTCTGTGAGTGGATGAGGGATAGTCAGAGGCTGATCCACTTTTCCATCTGAAGCTGGAAAAGACAGGGGAAGCTTTCCTGTTCTCCATTTCAATGGGGAAAGAGGTGGAGGTGGTGGTGTTTCATCCACATTTAATTGAAAGCTGGGAACTGGTTAAGCTGCATCTTGCTCGATGATTGTTCATGAGTGATTTCAGGTAAGTTCAGGCCAGTACTAGGAGGGATTGATAACACGGCAGTAGAAATGTCAAATGAAAGGAAAGTTGCAGGACCTTCAGCTCTGCATTCAGAAGGAACAGAACCTTCTTGCTCCAGTTGCCTGCCGCTACTGGACACCTTTGGAGGCAAAACAAGATCATTAATATCACTGTCATTTTCAACAGCAAGAGAATCAGGCTCTCCCTTGATCCAATGATTTATCAATAAATTCCATGGAATTCTTAGGAGTATCACTTTGGTTGGCTAACAAAGCAGTTTCTAGTTGTACAATGGAGGGCTCAAGATGCTGCTCTCCTTGTGAAGGAATGACAGCTCCTTCATTCTCCATTTGTACTTTTGGAGTTTTTTCGACTACAATGGCCCGTTCTAAAGTAAAATGAGTAGATGAGGACATGTCCTCCTTTGTAACCTCATCAGAACACTTTGGGGATTCTATTGAATCAAACACTTTTTCACTATCAGATGAATGTACTTTGGTATCCTCATTGACAGTAGAATCACAGATATTGTCCGGTGCCCCTTTTTCAGGGGCTGCTAACTGCTGCTTTTCTTCCACTAGACAATGAAAATCAGACTGACCATTTTCAGAAAATGTGTGCATCTCTTTTGGATAGAAATCTCACTGACATCTTCCTCTAGACAATGCAAGTCATACTGAGTTCTTTCAGAAATTGCATGCATCTCTTTTGGCCTAGACATTTACTTGCATCCAATTCATACTGACTTGGAAAAGCATCCCCTGAAACAAAATTTTTCTTGAAATTCCACGTGCTCAGATGCCCCAGAAGCAGGTGAAGAAGGATCTTTGTCACCTCCAGCTTTATTAGCATTATCAGAGTCAAATGACAGATTTAAGTAATCAGGATCAGGTATAGGTCCATCTATCTTCCTACAAACAGATGAAATAGGCTGTAAGTTTACCCTCATCTGGAACTGATCCCTCTTTAACAAATGGAGATGCTAACTCCCCAGAGTCACTGTTCTGGGATGGCTCACGCTCTTCTGCATCAGAGAAATGCACAAATTCATGTGGCAGCCCATCAGGTGAATGACTTTGAGTTTCAACAAATGCATCAACATCTTTGAGTTTGTTTGGTGTATTTGAATATGCAAAATCTTAAAAAGGCGCACCATTCTCCATTTCTGTAACCAACCAATCAGACCCAGCTGGAGAACTGTATTCTGGAGAAAAGGCAGTTATAGTTGGTTGTGAAGAATTCATTTCACTAGTTCCTATCAGTTCTGCTGGCCTTTCTGTTTGATCCAGATCTTTAAGTCCTATAGATATATTTGAATATCCAAAATCTGCAGCAGGTGCAACATTCTCCGTCTCTGGAACCAAGCAATCAAGTTGTCAAGATGGAGAAATGAATTCTGAAGGAAAAACAACTAGAATTGGAAGTGATGGATGAGACTCCTCTGATTCCCTTAATTCTGATGACCCTTCTGTTTCCAATGTAGATGAAACCATCGAGTTGTCAAAACAAGCTGCAAGAACTACAACAAGAAAATTTTCTTCTTGTGCTCCAGAAAGGATATCCTTCATGTGAATTTCGCCCACTGTATTTTTCAAAGTTTGCTGCTCAGCATAAACTGCAGGATCAATAATTTTAGAAGCATCTCTTCCCCCATTGAGTGAGCCTGACATATCATTTTCATCCATTTCAGTATCAGAGGAGATGTCAAGATTCTAGGTAATCCTGAGATCCTTAACTTCATCAATGTCTTGGGAGGGAATTTCAAGGTTCTCCTCTGTGCAAGATAAATTAGCTGGCAAATACTCGAAAATTCAGGAGTGCTTTCTGCATAACCAGAAGACATTTCATTTTGTTCTGCAGTCACTGAATGTGGTACAGTGAAGCTTTCTTCACCGTCAAAATGGAGGAGTAGAGGATGACAATGTAATACATGAACTGGAGGACATTTCTTTGATTTCAGACCTCAAATTGAGAATATCAGACTCCGTCTCATTGTTAGTTCAATCAAAGGTCATGCTGTCTGAAATTTTTTGCTCGTAACCTCCTCAATTCTACAAATTGCATCAGAAGCACTATCATGGATCTCATCTTCACATATTCCTGAACAGGCAAGCACATTGTCACTCCTCATGTTTGCTTGAAGTGGCCGTTTGTCAGATAATGTAACTATAGCATCTGAACTAGCACCCTTGATACTGTTCTACTGAACAAATCTGCCAATGACATGCTCGGTTTTTTCACAGAATCACATTCCAAGGAATGACATTGCAACTCTGATTGACCATTAGTTTCAGATTCCACCACTTGTGGTTCAACATTCAAAAGACTTGCATCCGACTTGGCCTTGCTTTCAGAATCTGTCTCTAATTCTGCTTCCATGGTATTCAGCACATCCACGTATGCATCCATCTCACTAGTTATGTCATCAGATATGTAACCATCATGATCACCATCTGTTCTGTATTCAGTGTCAGTCAACAACTCCTTCAGATCCAACTACTGAACTGATAATGGGCTCTTCTTTACCTCATATGGGTTGTAGTCACTGGTCTTGCTGACATTCTCAACCTCATCTGAGGTTTCTTTTTTTTCTTTCTATTCCACCAACTGGTTCTGATAAAGCCTACAACAATTCTTCATCATCCAGACTTCGTTCATCAAATTTGTTTGGGGATAACACTGCATCTTCCTGTTTGATAGGAGAATCTGCAGGAGAAAATGAAGAGTTGGCCAAATTATCAATTAAAATGTCATGTAATCCAGGAACTGATTCTCTTCGATCAATTGAATTCGTCATGTTAGAGTGGAAGCGGGAATTTGTCAAGATACCCTCACATTAATGAACTTCAAGAAGATTTTCCATATAACTTTTCCAAGTGCCCATGTTTGGATCTTCCATATAACTTTTTCCAGTGCCCATGTTTGGATCATTCAAGTGCCTCTGTTTAACTTTCAGACGCGTTGTTGGAATTGTTTCAGAAGCTTCAGCAGAACTTAACAGGTTGCAAACTGCATGTGACCAACTGTCAGCATATGTAGGAAAAAATACATACAAAAACTCTGCTATATGTTGATAGGTAAAGCAAATAGACTGTTACTTACTCGTAGTTGCTATGAGGAGACAATAAAGACCAAGGGTTTCACCGTTCCTTAACAATGTGAGAAAACTGCCCAAGTGCCAAACTGAAGGGGACATTTTCAGCAAAAGCAATCTTTTAGCAAAAGGAGAACAGATTTGAAAGATTCCACAATAAAATACAAGATTCAGAACCACTAATTCAAATGGAAAATTTAGTTAGGGAAGCTGTAAATCTCCAAAGGTCTGAAGGAGCCAAGCATGAGAAGGTAGCACAAGACAATGACAATATATACACCATAAGTGGAGAACCCCCATGAAGTACAAGAAAGCAATTCACCAAGCAACCTAAACCACACACACACACACACACACACACACACACACACACACACAACCTAACCACAGTCTATGGCATTCTTGAGGAACATCATCATGAACACTACCCATATATGGAAGACCCAAGAGAGTACAAGAAAGTACAAGAGAGAATCATGAAATAGCCCTGTCCTGTGGGAGACAGTCTGAGATGAAGCCAAGAAGGAACAAATCTTAAAGTAACAAGGATCTTAAATCTCAACTTACATTCGGATGATGACTATCAAAGTACCAACCATAAAGACAAGCTTGAAACCTGTGAGGTTTTCATAGCAAATAGTGTTCCACCATCAGATATCCTGTTTTTGATATGCAAAGAGTGAACTTTCCACCATCAGATATCCTGCCTTTGATATGAAAAGAATGTCCAAAGTTCAGTGATCTACAACTAGGTGCAATGTTCGGCCAATGAGGATGGTTTAGTATGCTGAGCGCCAATACCAAGCTGGGCGATGCTTTCAGATATCAATTTTGCTTCTTTTTCATACCCAGAACTAGTCAATCCATCAAGCAAAATAGTATAGGAAACTTCGTCCAAAGTCAAACCTTTCTGAGACATAAGATTACATACGTTGAACGCCTCATCCATTTTTCCCTCCTTACAGAATCCAAATATCAATGTGTTATAAGTGAAGATATCCAGTGCAATGCCACTATCAACCATTTCATCCAAAAGCTTGGATGTTTCTTTTAAATTCCGTATCTTACAGTAACCATGCATCAAAATGAAGTAATCTTATTTGGAGCTACACCATTAGCACGCATTTCTTCAAAAAGCTGATTTGCTTGATCCATTTGACCTACCTTACAATAACCACCAATTAGTGTGGTATAACAAATCAAATCTAATTGGAAACCATCCTCTTTCATTTTGCTGAAAATATTCCTAGCCTCTTTGACATGACCTTCATTGCAATACCCATGCATAAGAGCAGTATATGTAACAACAGAAGGAGAAACACCCATCTTTTTCATTTGGATGATTACAGTAGAAGCCTCCTCCACATTCCCATCCTCACAATAGCTAGAAACAAGAGAATTGTAAATGACAACATTGGACTCTAAGGCCCACTTGTCTAACTCCTTCAAGAAAGTTCTGGCTTTACAAACTTCCTTGGCTTTGCAATAACCATCTATTATTGAGCTACAAGTGAAAAGGTCTGGTGTCAAACCCTTAGTCTTCAGCTCATTCCAAAGCTTGATAGCATTTTCCATTTTGCCCAAATTGCAAAATCCATGAATTAATTTATTATATGTACATACATCAGGTTCTATCCCTCCTTCAACCATGCGATCCCGAATCTCAAATGCTTCTTCCAATTTCCCTTCTTTGCAGAAACCTGATATCGGAGTATTATATGTCACTCTGTCGGTTGGCAATCCCCTCTCAAGCATTATCTCAAGAAAACCCACTGCTTCTTTCATCTTCACTGAACCACAAAATCCATGAATGAGAGCATTTGAAACAATTACCTCCACATTGAAGCCCCTCTCCAACATCTCTAACCAAATTCTCATTGCTTCATGATATTTCCCGTTTTCACATAGTCCAACAATCAATGGTGTTAAAAGAGGACCCTCTGGTTTCAAGTCTCTCAGCAACATCTCCCTGACAAGTCTAGCCGCAGAATCAAATCTCAATTCTGCTGTGACCATTCTATGAATAACTGACTCGAAAACACCCTTATTAACAACAAACTTAAGCATCAAAATCTCCTCCAAAAGATGCTCAGCCTGCTCCAGTTGTCCTGCATTGCATAGACCTTTCGCCAGAAAATTATATGTCACTTGATTTGCTTTTATCCCTTTCCTCGTCATCTCATCCCTTAACCTCAATGCCTCCACCCATCGCCCAGAACTACAATGTGCGTCAATCAATGTATTGCACACAAATACATTTGGCGAAATCCCCTTCTGCTCCATCTCGTCCAGCAAACAACCTGCTTCTTGAAACCGATCCAATTTCACCAACCCATTGATCAACACATTATAAGTCACAACACTTGGTTCCACAGCCATCCTCTCCTTCAACCACAATGCCTCGTCAACCTTTCTGTGCTTGCATAGCCCATCAAGCAACGCATTGTAGGTAACAACCGTCGGCGAGACCCCCAATTTCTCCATCTCGGAAAAGAGCGCCACAGCCTCTTCAACCTTTCCTCGTTTGCAAAGCGCATCAACAAGCGGCGTGTAAGATAACACATTGGGGGCATTTCGTCAAATATCCACCGTGCGTCCTGGTGATTGCCAGCTTTGGCCAAGGAGGAAATGAGGAAATTGCAGGAACGAAGAAAAGGGCATTGCCCGCGATCAATGAGAAATCGGAAAGCGGAGAGCCCAAGGTGGAGGCCACGATCGGGAGGGAACTGAGTGCAGCATACATGGATAAGAACATCGATGGCGGTGGCAAAGGAATCGTTGTCGCCGAAAGAGGATTCAGCAAGGGAATGGAGGAGTTCCGGGAGGAGATTATCAGGGTTGGAAAGAAGAACAGGCGGCGAGCTTAGGGGATCGAGGAGACGTGTGAGAAGAAGCCGAGCTGGAGCGAGGTTGCGTGAGCGGAGAAGGGAGTGGACGAGGAGGGAGAAGAAGAAGGGGGTGAAGGGGAAGCCGAGGCGGCCGGAGGCGAAGGAGTAGAAGCGGAGGACATCGAGAGGATGGAAGGAGCGGCGGAGCTGGAGAAGGTGGCGGTCGAGATCGTGCGGGGGGAGGCGGGAGAGCGTGGCGCGGCAGAGATCTCCGTTGAAGGAGCCGCGGGAGAGGAGGCGGAGGAGGTTGGGGATTAGAGATTCGTCCGGCGGTAGAGGAGACGGGCGGGGATCGGCAGCGGCGGAGGAGAAAAGGCGGCCGCAGGGGCGGAGGGGAAGAGGCGCTTTCATCGGCGTTCGGCTGATTCGAACCAAGTTTTTAATTTTAACCGGACCGAAATTTTTTCGGTTAAATATAAGTATAAAACGAAAATTTTCGGTTTTTCATTCTTTTCTTATGTCTGTCCCCACTGTTTTGCCCCAATAATGTAAGTAATGCATTTAATTTTTGTTCCTTTTTCTTCTCACCGCCAAACAACGCCCAAATTTCTCAGATTTTTTCAAAGATCATAACTGATGATAATTTTATTTCAAAATGATCTGAACCCTAATGCACATCACAGATTAATGTTTTCAACCATCCAATATCACTTTGACCACGAGAATTTCTTGCATCAGTAATTACAAGAGGCCACAAATCATAATTTCAGATTGGAAACGAGCACAATTAAATGATTTACACTGAAATTATCACTTAAAGAAATAGAGCTTCTTCAACATCCTGTGGTGACAGATTGTACACAGGAACTGGCCTCAATTTGATGACAACAGCAGCAGCAGCTGCACACAGAATGCTGCATATATTGACAGAAAACTCAAATAGCGAAACAAACTACACACGAAATCTACAAAATTTAATATCCACATGGTCAGAAAGGTGCCGAACTTGTTCGCCTGAGCTGATATTTCAGTTCCAGTGGTGGTGTACATAGTAACTTGTCCAACTCCTGCAGAGCAATGGCACAAAATAATAGTATACAAGTTACAAACAGGGAAAAATTTTGAGCTACTCTCAATGGTCAGTTTTTGCCTATTTTGAGTTCCTACAAACCGACTTCCGAAGAAGTCAAGATGAACATTTTCCTGCTCAGTTTTGAGTTCCAAGTAGATGTCTTTATAAATATCTTGCAGTTAATAATATGTGAGCATTAACAATTATGAAAAAGGAAAATTTGAGACCTCCATGATGAAATGAATTTACAAAAAACAAAAAACCTGTTGGGACTTTCAAGTGTTAGGTGAGACCTAAATATGGAGCTAATCCAATCAACATGGGTAGGAAATGAATTAGGAATGTGAAGATGGAAGCTCTGTACAAGGGATTTGGTACCAAATAGCAACAGATTTTTTCCCAAGGAGTAATAATTAAGGGTGTGCATTTGGTCTATTCGGTCACCGAACCAAACTGAACAGGTCAAAAACCAAACCAAGACCAAGAACATTCAACCATAAACCAAATCCGAATAATGCAAAGCCCTAGTAACAGTTGTAGAAATATTTTTCAGCTACTACGGCAAAAACTAGAGAAGCACTAGAAGAGATCCTCAAGTCACATGGTTGCTCAAAAATGAGATATTGAGAGTTGTTTTAAAATACGTATAGGCTGATGGAAATTGAGAAGGATTGAGAACTACCTTGATCGAGATTACAGAAAATCTTCTGATTATCATATACTAAATTAGATTCAAGCGGTGGAAGTCTTGCTAACATTGCATAACAATGTTTAGCAAGATTTGTAAAAGGAGAGGCAAATGGATGATACATGAGCAGATGGGTGCAACTTTGAATTCCTATTTTATTATTCCAAGTAGTAAATTTACTCAAGTTCTGAAGGCTCATATGGAACAATATTAGGCAGACTATTTAGAAACTCCATCTACACTAAACCCAAGCCAGGAATATGTTTTCTGGTAATAGAACTGGTTCTGATGAGTAACTGAAAGAATGCAGATTCAATCATCTTTTTCATTGTACTGGCAAGCTAATTATCTGTTTATGCATCATAAACAAAAAAAATGAACTATATTAACTTAGGAAAAAGTACACAAGATTCTGAGGAATGAAAATCAAGTATGCCATTTCAAGAACCATGGAAACAATGAAATACAATAACCTAAGGACAGACAAAGTTTCTGCACAGTTTCTGCACCATTTTACAAGAGACACAAAACATATAATACAAGCAAGAATAACCGTTCCTATGTGAATTTGGTACAAAGCAAATACTATCAGTTCGTTTAAAGTAAAAATTGTAAGACAATAATCAGCAATCATCGCGGTACTATTAAAATCTTGTTGTATTAATTCGGGGTTCATACACAATTACTTGATTCAAAGATGGTCCGAGAACAAAGCAGGTTTCAGGATTGCAAGCATGGTTGCCAGCAGATAGGAAGCAACTGTTTTCATGCAAAAGCAGATCTTAAAGCAAGAAGTTGTCAAGTGATAAATCTATTGACTAGGTTAATGATCTCAAAAATTTTTAGAGTTAAATTCAACTATAAAAAATTTATTAATTTCATTCTTCAGTTCAGACAGGATTGTTAGCAGTAGGCATAAAACCAGACCTTTCACTTTAGGGCTTTTTGAGTATACTATCTCATCCAAGGTGAGTTGCTTGAATATTGAATACTTTACACGAGTATTTTTTCCACAAACTAAAAAACAAAATCTTGCATAAATATTCAGTATCTCAAATAAAAGTTACTTTAAACACAGCTGGAATATGATTTAAGTAATCTTGAATAGGACCTGCAAGACCAACAATTTACCACGCACCATCCGAATCCCTTCATGAAGTTCATTTCTGGCCTATATCAAATATCAATACTACTTTACCATTGAACTTGTAGCCTCTGATGGGAAAGTTTACTTTGAAATTCTTCAGAGATGTAAACAACTACTTAAGAATTTTATGTAAAACATTATTGTGGTTTCTGCTAGACAGGTTTAAACAAATCAACATTCCAGCCAGAGAAGAAGTCCCCAATACTTGTCAATAGTTTACCTTGAATTTGGGAAAATAGTAGAAGGTTTTCTGTCGTCTATGTTGCACAGATCCAACCCATATCAGAAATAGATACAATATTCTCACTTGTTCTAAATTAGCTACCTCATATGAATTTGGTACTTTCAGTTTCACTTTTGAACACATAATACAATGCAACAAGAAGCTGGGACCTATATATGAATTGATTATCATTATTCAAGTCAATCCATGACCCTATCTTTGTTTGACTATCTTAAATACCAAGAAATTGATCATGCTGTTACACCAAAAACACAATATGATTAAAAAAATAAAAGGAAAACTTTATCTTAACCAGCCAAAGAAAGGCCAGGCAAGATGCTAATGACTTCTAACTAAGCTCAAACATAAGATAAGGAAACAAAGAATTGTGAAGATATCAACAGTAGTTCTAGCTCCTGATTTGTTGCATATGATTATGTCTGTCAGTGTGTGGTAATTGTCAAGTTACTGATACACTTTGCGTTCAAGTCTAATCAAACTAAACAGAACTGAATTTACCTCAACTTGTCTTTTCTGCAGCATTCATGTCAAGTTAATCATGGGGCTTGAGCACAGCTTAATAAGCTAACAAGTAAGACCATCCAAGAATCGAAGAGTCCACAAACAGCTCCAAGCAGGATAACTTATTAAACAACTCCAATTTTAGAGTGCAGACACTTCAAAAGTGAGTTATGCAAGTAACTTTCTGGTCTTGCAGGAGTTCTAAATCCTTCTTAAAATGTTTGATTCACGTGGCTCAGATGCCAACAAGTAATAATGAGATAATCAAGAACCATAAGTAACTTTAATATGATTAATCCCACATTGTCAATATCTATTCTTCACATCACTCTTCACAACTTTTTTCCAAAACTTGAATGGTTGATCTCAAACTGATAGTTAGTCTTGAGAAGTCATTTTCTGTGGAGCCTTCTAAATGCACAAGCATGATTTATAATCATCTCCAGACTTTGATCTAAAACACATCCAAGTTCCAGCTCAAACAAAGTAAATTAGTTTGAGTACACCCATCCAGGCTTGTGATAAACCACCTTTTCTTCACTATTTTGAGTTCCTTTTAGAATAGCTCAAGGAAAATGTTCCTAAACACCAGTGCAATATTGTCACCATCAAAGAAGAAAAATGCAATTACTCAATAAATCTCAGCAAATCAGATTTTCTGGAACACAAAGATCTGAAAATTATACATTAGAAAGCAAAAAATAACCAAACCATGTAACCATTAGAGGAACAATAGTGGCAATCAGTCAAACCTACAAGACAAAGGAGAATGGCTACACCAATAAAGATCAAAACCACTCAGGGAGTGCCATGAATGTAAAGCGAAGAGTAAGAAACAAAATACAACGCAAAGGAAGATAGTCTAGATTAAGGGAAAAGGTTATAATTTAAATAGCCAAAAGGAGTTCAGAATGACCGAGAGTTATGGGAAACAGAAACAATAAGGAAAGATCAGTTGCTCCTATTGTAATATAAAGTTCAAACATTAAGGAAGGTGTTGATACGGAAATATAGTGAAGACATTGTTCTCTTTGTTTTTCATTCATTAATTTACATGTTGAGTAGAAAAACTGAAGTTTCTGAGCCACTAATACAATGGCCAACTTCAAATATATGTGAAGCATGGTGAAATGGTGGATTTAAACCACCAAGGAAGCTTTTAAAATTCAATTACAAAACAAAGGGAAACAAAAGCAGGTTGTAATGAAATTTGATAGAATTGGATGGGCTCTTCATGAAGGAAGATTAAGATTCCTACTAATTTAACATTTAATTAACGAGATTTAAGTGTGGCTTCCATGTGAAAGGCAAAAGAATACGCAAAAGAGAGTTTTGCAATTGGCATTGCTATTTTGCGACCTACTTATCAATGAATGCATAAAGGATCATGGGTTAGTTCAGAACATGTGCCAAGGGCAAACAGGAGTTTTCTTTTTAGGGTGGACAGGAGATTTTATTTGGTAACAGAAGCACCACTCTGAGAAGCTACATTCAGAAAACCAACATAATAGACAAGTGCTCAATATGCGGAGTTAGCTTATGTGGGCCAAACCCAAAATTGGACTCAGATGTCAGGCTTGGCACATATAAATAGATCATGACAATCCTCCAACAGAAATTGCAACCAGGAAGGCCAAGTAGTCATATATGTAGCCTGTTTCAATGGATTAAATAGATTCCTGTTTATTCTCATTCAATTCAACTAATAAATACAAATATAAGTATCAAAAGAAAGAAAAGATAAGACTACAGACGACCTATCAATTGATCATGGGAGATGAAGCAATTCAACATCTTATTGCTAACTTATGTTAACAACTTGCAATAAACAGTTCAGTTTAAATGCCTCACCAAGTGGCCAGAAACCAAACAATATATGCAGTGACAGAAGTGAATGAATGTGTGCATAGAAGAAAAGGAAAAATAAAGAAGAAAAGAAACAAGAAAGCAACAAGTCACAAATAGAACAAGATTTTTCAATCAAAGATGAAAAATCAAATTTTGGCAAAGATGCTGACATCTAATAAATTGAAGAAAAGATTGGTGATCACCAGGATAGGGAATTGGACAATTTTAGAAATTAGTTGGGAGTTACTTAGGTATTGGTTTTCTGAATGAATACTATTTAAGGGTTTCAATAGATAGGAAAGAATCTACCTTCTGTTTCTTCAGCCTCTCATTCTCCTCTTCCAAGCGGGAAACCTTGTTCTCCAGCTCATTTGTGTAAGCCTGCCATATGGCAGAAAAATAATTCGCACATTAAAACATGTACAAGGAAAGGGCACCGAGAAACATTAGTCACACTAAGCCACGCTTGCAACCTGTTTCCGAGCACGTGATCGAGCAGCAGACTCGCGGTTCTTGATCATCCGCTTCTGCCTCCTCTCTAGTATCTTGTCGGTCATCTCATCCTGAGCCACCCGTTTCTGCCCTGACATCTGCGAATCAGACAAAGCCCCTACCGTAGGGGATGCAAGGTTTGTTTGTCCATCAGGATATATTGCATAAGCGCCCATCAAGTTCTGATGAGCCTCTTGCTGCTGCTGCACAGCAGACATTTGATGATATTGTCGCAACCAATGGGCCCCCGCCATCAGATCAACACTTCCAGCAGCATCATTCCTCTTCTTCGTGGATCCCTCTGTGACCACCCCAGCCTTTTCCAGGAAGTCCTCAAGAGTCATCTCTCCAAGCGTCGGCTGCCTCTCGTGTCCCAACCTCCATTCCTCATTCTTCCTATTCTGACCCTCCTGGATGTCCCTCCACACTTCGTCCACTGTCTTCTTGCTCAAATACCGTGGCATGGTGATGCTCCCCTGGCTCTGGAGGCCGGAGCCGGACACATAATTTCCTGCAGTGCCCTCAATGTCCATTGACAAGGTTGGGTTCATCTCAGCCGGGAAGACACTCTTGAGAAGCTCATCAAGGTTCATGCTATTCAAAGGCTCACCCAAGTGGCTCTGGACCTCATTGAGGGTGAGACTGTAAAGCGAACCCTGCCTAGCCAAGTTCTGGATTTGAGATTGCTGTGCTCCATTACCACCGTGGGAAGCCATTGTTTGAATCCCCATTCACCAAGCTTCTCCTCACCCACTCAAATCAGCTCAAAAAACAAAATTTTCAAAAATCTCAAAAACCCTTGAATGCAAGAAATCTCCTTTTTCTGTTAAATTTCTGATCAAATGACGAACAAATCAATGTTATCTGCCCATAAAGACCGCATTCTGCAAAAACATTGGGATGCAACTAAGAAACAGCATAAAAAAATAGAAACAAATGCAATGATCTCAGAAACATGCTCAAAGGGCTCCATCAATTCCAACAAGAGATAAAATTTTTTTTTAAAAAAAAAGTGGGAAGTGTTTCATCAATTCCAATACAAGAAAAGACCATGTAAGCAAGCCTTTCAAGCCCATCAAGATTCAAATCTCAAGACCTTAACATGAGCACAAAAAGGAGCTTCTTTTTGGGAGAAACAAAAAAAATCCATCTATGAGAAAACCCCCAAGCCCAGACATATCAATAAAAACCAAAATTCAAGCTGGAAAAAAGGGTGAAAACAAAAAAAAAAAATGCAATTTGCAATTTCATATAGTGTGGAACCCATTTTGCCCTAAAAATCCAAGCTTTTTGCAAGGTTCCACTCCTGAAAGAATCATGAATCAGAAAAACCAAAAAAGCAGGTACCTTTGACAATCTGGAGAAGAGATCTGAACCTGGAAGGAGCGTTAGGGAAGCCATCTCCAGAGTTGCTATATCAGGAAGATTCCACAGAATTCAGGGGAAGTGAGGGAAGTGAAGGAAGCCAGGATGTGGAGACACGGTGACAAAATTTCCAGTTTTCAAGGAAGTCCTTTGGATTTGTGCAATTTGTAAACAAGTCTTGTGGTGGGACCCGCTTGCGTAGACCAGGCCACGAGGAAAATTTGAGCTAGATTTTTCACACACTCACGCACATTTAAATAAATTGAATTTTCCAAAAAAAAAAAAAGTTTGGATTATAATGATATCTAAAGGTGGGGAATAGACTAAGGTATAATAAAATATCCATTCCCATAGTTCGACAATGGATTAGAATTAGGACTCTTGTCTGGTAACTAAATACTAAAAAATTAATTTGATTAACATTTAATTATTTTTATTAAAATAATTAAATTTAATTATTTTATTTTGTTATAAAATTAAATTTTATAAAAAAATTTAATTAGTTTTGTCTATTAAATTATTATAGAATTAATTTTTTAATCACTAGTCTTTTGCTAGTTTGATTAATAATTAAATACTAAAAAGATGATTTGACTATTTTTTACTAGTGAAATTATTCTACATCATCCATTATTTATTTGAGCCATCTTCTGAGATTATGCTTAACAAACCCTTAATTATAATCAAATACGAAATAATTCAGACTCGCCTTTTTTATTTGAAATATATCATTTAACATTCTCGAAATGCCAGAACGAAGGACGCCAATTTAGCTTGAGATTCATCAACTGTTCGAATTAGGCTTGCTTGTTTAATAAATGAGTTACGTTTGAGTTTGAAATTGAGCACATTTTCTTAACGAGTTGGAATTGACCCGTTCAATTTTAACTTAATAGTTCAACTCAAAAAATTATTAGTATTAGTATTATGTTTAATAATATAATATATATTAAATATATTATACATATAAACATATATTAATATTTTATATATTATAATTTACAAATTATATACATTTTTATATTTATATTTGACCTCATGAGTTGTGGTCGAGCTCACCAACCCGAGCCCTGGTCAAGCTTGAGATGATTTGTTCATAATTAAGCCAAGCTTAAAATGAGGTGAGCTTACTTAAATTCGACTAGTTTATACTTCTATGTTAGATAGAATTTTTTTTTTCTTTTGCACATGATTTATATGTGTATTTTATTTTATTAAAATATATATTGTTCTGTAAAATAATATGTTTTTAATGAATCAATAAATCATTTTAGGAAAGAATCGATTATTTTTTCAATCCATCCATTTCCAATCAATGATAGACTAAATAATTGGTCAAACAAAAACTAATATATTTAGAATGTTTGGTACTCCCATAAATTTTTTCTAAGTCAACTAATTGATTTGACTAGTAACTCTTGATAAAACTACATATTAGTTAATCATTATAAATGTTGATTTTGCTTATAGAGCCCTAAAACAACTGCTAAATCTCTGTCTGGCCAGTTTCTTCATCATTAAAGATGTGAAAAAAATTATGTTTTAGCAAGGTTTTAAGTTGTACACTAATTTCGATGGACAACATAATGAAACAATTTTAGAATTTATTTTAAAATTTTTTGTATATGTAATATCTTGAAACATCCAAAACCGTTAAAATGATTAAAATTGTGAACATATATCGATTTCGATGGCTATTGAAATCAATCTTAAAATTAAAATTAAATATTTTAATTATTAGGATATGCTCTTAAAAATAAGATTTATTTATTTATTTTCAAAATTTAAAATATTTGCTATGAATAAGATTGTACACACTTTACATACTCTCCATTGTCCTACTTCAAGCCTCTCGATCCAAAGAACAAAGTCGCGAAGCTCACAAAATTATTACTATTTTATTTTCATATTAAAAATTATCGAAATGACCGAAATTATATTAATGTCATTTTTATTATTTTTTACTTTCATCACTTTTATCTTTTACACACTTTCAAAAATTAATACCTATCGAAATACACCTTAAATCTCAATCGATTTTTAGAGTATGCATTTAACTTTTATAAAAATTAAAATATATAATTTTCGAATTTTTAGGTTGTATATAGATAAATCCCTTTTTTTAACTTTTGTGCCATGGGATTTTCAGTTAAGGAAAATTCTTTTTCTACCTCTCAAATTTTCTTTTTTTTTTTAAGCCGGAGCGCAGGAGGCGAACGGACGAGCATGCGCTTCTAGTGGAAAATAATTAAAAATTTTACAAAATTAAAAGAATACTGAACTAATAAAAAAAATTACAAATTTTTTTAAGGAGTTATAAAAAAAATTCTCTCTCTTTTTTTTCAAACCGACCAATGCGGCCATCAAATCAAATGAAACTGGAAATGATTATATTTTGTTCCATTTGAAATTTTGGTTTTTTGCACAAAAACCCACTGACCCAAGGTTTTTTTTTTTTGTACCTGTCGTCATCATCCCCTAAGCATCAAGGGATTCGAAGCTGTGTTTGGAATGGGTCAGGACCATGTCAACTTTTTTTTAGAATTTTTTTTCTTATGAAATTACTATTTATTATTTTATATTATTATTAAATTAAATTATTATAAAAAATTAAATAATTTTTTAAATTTTAAATTATTAAAATCTTAATTTTAATAAAAAAATATTAATTTATAAAAGTAATTTATTAGTCTTGATTTTGACTTTGACCTTGACCTTAATCGCATACCAAACGGACCCCAAGCGTCTTCCGTATCATCGCTTGCTGTAATCAAATCTTTTTTTGCTCCGAATTCAAGCTTCTCATTTTGCAGCAATATTCTCGTAAAGCATTTATTTGCACGTATGTCCTTGGAAATATCATACGATTCATACTTAACACCATCGGTGAAAGGAAAGGGCACTCGAGAGTTGCAATTTCTAGACTCTCTAAGGGTGTTCATGCAAAAATTCCACGAGTTTTTTTATAATATGATGATCTGAACTAATTAATAATTATATTTTTTTAAAAAAATTAACAAATTGGCAAGCTAAGTGGTGGGGGGATGTGCCATGTGGCACTGTGAGCTTTCCTCAGCCAAATCTATATTAAATTGCAAGTTTGATAGTCCTTTAGCCTAACAAATAATGCAAACACGAAGGAAACCAAGGCAATGAAATGATGACCACCCAACACCCACTGCCTACTTTAAATTTAAACAATCTTAACTTAAAAGTAAGGCAGCACTTAAATATAATCTAATGGTAATATTTTTCATTAGAAATTTTTGTAATTTAAATTGACCTTTCTAGGACGTGCATGAAAAAAAAAATTCAAATTATGCTGAACTTTAGTTATAATTTCTTGATATTTTAGGGGTTTATACACAAAAAATTCCTTAATTAAAAACCTAGCTTCACGCAAGAGCATGAGAGACAAGCATATGAAGTTTGAACAAAGGATAGGAAAGAGAAGGAGAATATATTTGGTCATCACATATAAAGTATTTCTTTAAATGTTTGGATTCAAAATAATAATAAAATTATACTCATCTATAATAAAAATATACTTATCATTTAGACTATTAATCAATAATATTTTTTGCAATTCATCTCCATTAGATATCTAGACAGTGGATCTACATACATAAGCAAATAATTCTAAATATATTTTAAATGACTGAAAATAATCATTTTTTTGAAAGATGAATTTATTTGACTCGTATTGAAAGAAAAAAAAAAGTAACAATTTCAAATTATTAGTTAAAAATTATTTTTTTTCTTGAGTAATTAAAAAAAGATTGGTCATAAAAATAATGAATAAGTTTTACTTGACCCCGTTTGATTTAGAACTAGAATTAGAAATAATCTGAGTAAAAAAAAATTTTAATAAAAAATTAAAATTAAAATTTCAATTTACTATTAAATTAAATTATTATAAAAAATTAATTAGTTTTATTAACATCAAATTATTATAGAGTTAATTATAATAAAAAAAATAATAACTATTTTTTATTCAAATTATCTAAATCATCTCAAATCAAATTCCCTCCTGCCCGAAAGAGATACCATTATCCTGCCAAAATGTCTTGGAATGATGCATGTGGGGCATCCCTTAACTTCAGCTTAAGCTGCCCCCTGTCCTCACATTGGTAAACATTCTTGATAACTACAATTAGCAATTGTTTAATCTGACCCCACAAAATAATAATTATGGCTAATAAATTAGGCATTAACACAAGTCCATAATATAAATAATATATCACATCATTAAACACGCTAATATTGGAAATGATTTAGAAACCTCAATCATGATGGCTTCGAAATGTGGTCATACTTAGAATTTTTTTCTTATTTTTAGAAGTTCTTTTTTATTATTTTAGTTAGTATTTTAGAATTTTGTCTTGAATAATAGTCAGGGCATATTTTAGAGAAGATAATGAGAGAATACTCATAAATTAAAGGAAGTAAATTATGTTAAAAACTCTTAAGGGTTGGTTTAATTTGAAACCATAAAAACGATCTTAGACCGGGCGGAGCATCGACCTCAACTCTTCCCATTATTTTTTCTCACCCATCACATCAGTTTGCTGCCACCACTTTTTTTCTCTGCCGTTTCATTCACCGTAATACTTTCTAAATTTCCTGGCTGACAAATTTTTGCCCTAAAAACTTGTAGGGCTTGCCACATGAATCTTCCTGAAATTTTCAACTATTTTGTGTTCAAATATAATACCCTGGAATCTGAAGATTCCTTTCAGATACCTGTTTAGGAAGATATATGCTACAAATCTGGTTGATCACGTCTTGTTAAGGTAACCACAAATGGTAAAACAATTACTTGGTTAATTCACTATGAATATCAAAATATTCAGATCCTAGCAAATACATAGAACACAGATATACAAAACACAAAAGACTGAAGGGAATTGAAGCCTGCACACTCCACATCCACGCAAATACAAAAAACACAGTGAACATTAGTTTTTGAAAGGAAGAGGAAAAAAAGAGGTTCATTCCAGTCACAAAGAAGTAGCCAACAGCCAAAGGTATGTTAGCAAGCCATATACCCATGCAATAACTCAGATTCTGATGAACTTGGAAGCTACTAGCATACAACAACTAGGGCAGATTATATTGGGATCTTCCTAACCTTTTATCTGAAAGCCGCAGCAGTACATCCAGTTGTGCAGATGATTCAATAAGATTAGTCCTCTTTTCAACTCCTACTCCACAAGAAAAGATTTAGCTTCACCAAACTAACTAAGAAATTATGATACTTATGAAATATTTGACAAAATGGTAAGCGATGTTTACAAGAATGATAAGCAAACAAATGCCACAATTAGAGCACAGTGAAAGCAATAGCATCGACGGTATGACTTAACAGGCTCACATTGAAATAATCTGTTCCCAAAAGGCACAGAACAAAGCATTCTCTAAAAGAAGATAACGGCCCAGGTTGAGTCATTAACATTATGATTCAAGTCCACTATCAAATAATCAAACAGATTATTATAGGAGGGCATCAACCTGTAATTACGGGAAGTAAACAAATTTTCATATTAAGAATGCTATAATGAGAATCTGAACACAAATTGCTGTACTTGTAACCCATTCAGCCTAAGATAACAGCATGCTTGTGTCAATACCAGAAAATTTCCAAAGGGCAGTTGAAACAGCCGAAGTTCATGACTGTAGTAGAAAAAACTGGCATTCTCCATAAGATATGCTGTCACTAGGATCAGACTATATTCAAAAAATATCCCCTGCATTAGCTTTTAATTCAGAGGCACAACCTAGCTCACAGACCACATCAATTTACCACCTCAAAAACATTAACCTCAGACATCCACAATAACTTTTCAACACAATCCACAACAAAATTCAGACTGCAGCATAACCCCAAGGGGCTTATCCCTAGTTTAGCTTCCCCACATGTTTTATAACCTTCCATGGAGGCAATGTCTAATCCACAGTGAAGAGCCATAATTTGATGGAAGGAAAGCACACCATCCCTAAATTGATGAATAGAGAAGTATACTAAAAAAGTTTCCATCTTGAGTCATAAACCAGTCTACACAGTTGAAGAAATATTGAATGAAGTTTTGCAATCTAAACCCCTTATCTGATAAATAGGAAATGTAGAAAACCTATATATTCACTGGGGTTTTTCTGCAGCAATCCAAAGGCAAAATTTCAATTTCTATATTGCTAAATTTAAACATAGTTTATAGCAGCCAGCAGATTTGATCTGCTAATCAACATTGACAAAGGGTTTCATTTGTAAAAGAGTGAGTAGGAGCTCATAACAGGAGAGATATCAATATGTAGTATCAGCAAAAGTTGGGGATTTAATGAAAGGGTTAATGAGGGTAAGATACTTGTTTTGTGAAAAGAGCAAGGAAGACCAAGACGAAGACAATAACAAAACCAGTAATTTAATTTTGCTCCAAAACCCAAACAAGAACCAACTAATCTAATAGCAAGAAAATAGATAAGTAAAGATCAAGGAACCTTATTGATTTTGGTTGGTATACAACTAAAAAGACTACATCTAAATAAGAATGATCAAATGGCCTCCTAACAAGTGTTGCCTAGTCACAGGCTATCATGACTTGGAGAAAATTACACATAAAATTTTAACCTGGGAAGCGCAAGTTATATCAAAAACATTGCAATGATTTCAGCCTGAATATTCCCTTTTTTAACACCAATTCAAAGGCAAACAGAAATCCTTTAGGTGCAGACTGGCTAGCTAAATGAGGGACTTGTAACAGTGCTCATGAGCTTTGGGATACTCTTACCTTTTAGAGTTCCAAGCAGTCAAAAGCTGTAACTCTTTCTACAAATACTATTGTGGGTTTAATAAAAAAAGAACTACCAAATGCCATTGGCATCAAACTCGAAGCATCAGATAAAGTATTCTCAAATCCCTTGAACTATAAAAGTGTCCAGAAGAGAAGGGTAGCCCTCTTTAGATGACAATTAACCTAGTCCCTAAGGAAGTGTTTGGTTTGAGATCATCCCATTTTTTAGTCAGACTAGATAGCCTCAATTTAAACTAAAATAGAACTAGAGACACTATTACAAAACGAGATCATCTCATTTTTTAGATTCAAACCAAACAGTCCTCAGAAGAACTGTCCTGTTTGCTTGAGTCATAAATGACCCATTCCAACTTTTACTTATTTGCAACATTAAACCAAATTCTTTCAGAAGTGACAGAACACACCCAAGAGGTGAGTGAAAAGGGGGAAAAAAACAAGAACATCTCGTTATTATTTGGCCCTATCCAAACACTATTGAATTGGATCATTTAGTGGATTATAAATAATTAAATTCTACCTCTGCTATTGGATGTTTTTTTAAATTTTGCAAAGTAAATTCATTGTATTATCACATATAGCAACACTAATAATAGTGAATGAATATAGCCTAATTATTGATCTTTGTGCCCCCTTCTCTCTCTTTCAGAAAAGTAGGCATCTAAAGCTTGAGAAAGAGCAAAAAATCTTGCTTAACCTCTTGTTCTTCTAGAAAAGCTGTTCTCTAATTGAGATCCACGAGGCATAGACAAATTATATACAGAGAGTCCAAGGAAAGTAAGTCAATATCAACCATTTTTTCTTCAATTGGATCACGATTGACTCCTAGATAAAAAATATTTCTACAACCTTTCTATAGGTGAAAGCACATGTATCTCTGCTAGTGTTCTGGCAAAGCTGAAACCAATGATAGTGATCATTAAACTCTAAAAGAACCAAAACCCCTGCAGTAACTCCAGGCTTTGGATGTTGTCATTGGACTAAAGTTAGTCTGCACTACCAAAGCATAGCTTACAGAATTGAGGGCACTTTTCTAGAAGCAATAGGCACAAAGTCACAAGGGGATTCACAATTTTAAGCTAATAAGGAAAAAGAAATTTAGACTAGGTATCCAAGGAATCTATGTGTTAAGAATGCATGGAAAGAAAAAAGGAGTCGTAACTAAGGGTGTGTTTCATTAGAAGGGTTAAAACTCGAGTTAAACTTAGCCTGACAAGAGATGGACTAAATTTAACCTGAGATTTGGCCCAAAACCATATTGAATTTAGTCACACATTTTTGTTTTAACCTGTGTTTTCACAGCACCAAGTTAGCTTAAGGCTAATCCATGTTGGAACTGGTGTCTTGCAAAAAAAGAGAAGCAAACCTCCATTATAACTCATTTCCGGACAGACCCCGAGTGTCAAAATAAATAAGTGTAAGCTATGTACATGCCAGCTGAACTTGTACACGCCATGCTGAAGCACATGCAATAAAGAGTAAGACCAAGTGGTTGGTCATGTTTGAAGAGAGCCATTTCCCACATATCAGCTTCTAGGCATCTGGTCCACAAATACAAACATGAACATAGATCACCTAGGTTCAGGTCCATAAGTAGCAACAATCAACAAATGAAAACTTGCTTTTGCTATGGCTCCCTTGGGTTCCCTTAACTCATTTTTCAACACACGTTCAGAGATGACACACTATTCCCTACTGTTTGGAAGCACACAATTTCATGTTCTATTTCACTCCCTGATTGGATTCTTTTCATATCTTCCTCACTATTACTTTGCTATTTGGTCACCCAGAAGCATTTAGCCTTCAAATCAATGTAAAGGCTCCTCCATTGCCATGCCCTTTCCAGTTCAATAAGCTCATCTCATGATGTAGGCTTTTCTTTTGGAAAAATATATGGATGATCCATCATTTAAAAGTTCATATATGCCATTTGTGATTATCAATTTAAAAAGCCACTCTGACAAGACAAAGGAAAGTGTAACATGAGTGAGTTGAATGTGAGAAATAAATTTAATTACCTAACGCCCAAGGTAATTCCCTCCCGTCCCTGGCGGCGTCCTGGTTCCACCCGATACCTGGCCACTCCGATAAGCTCCCAAACCCTGCAATGCTGCCTGAGGCCCATAATTCCCAATCACGCTCGGGCTGATACTGTTAATCCCCAGCCCTGCCCCACCAAGCCCCACCCCAACTCCAAGCGGAGATGGCGGGGTTGCAGCACTTCGGCTCACAGCCGGTGACAGTCCGGCTGCCTGGCTCAGCAATCCAACCCCTCCAACCGGACCCAACAATCCTGCCACCGGATTGGGACTCAAAGCATTCAAATGAGCCAAAGCCAGATCATTAGGCTGCAAAGCAGCAACTGCCGGGGAGGAGGAAGGCGCCGCCTTGGGTTTCATCCCTTCCATTGCCCTCTGCACATGTATTTCGAACCCCTCAAACACCTTCTTCGGTTCTTCCAACGCCTTCTTGCACCCCTCCACGGTCTTATACACGAAAATGGCAAACCCACGGAGTTTCCCGGTGTTCCTATCGTAACCGAGTGGACCTTCTTCTATCTCGCCAAAATTTGCGAAGAAAGCCCGCAGCCGCTCCGGGTTGACGCTGTCGCCAACGTTGGTGACGAAGATCTTCCTGCCCGTCGGCTCCGGCAAGGGCTGGTTCGCAGGGGCGCCGTACGCGGCGAGCTGGCAGGAGGTGTTACGCCCACCGATCCTCTTCTGGGGCTCTTTCAGCGCCCTTTGCGCGGCGGAGCGGGAGCGAAAGAGAACGAAGCCGTAACCCTTGCATCGGCCGGTGGCGCGGTCGGCGACGGCGCGGCACTCCTCGATATCGCCGAAGGGGGCGAAGGAGGCGCGAAGGACGTCGGTGGTGGCGTCCCAGCTGAGGCCGTGAACGAAGATCTTGCGGTGGACCGGATCAGAGCGGGAGGCGGTGGCGAGGCGGGAGGCGACAGCCGGGTTCTTAAGCGCGGCATCCTTGAGGATCTCGAGGAGCTGGTCCTTCCCAAAGGGTTCCAGAAGCTTCCGCAAAGCCTCCTTGTCGGAGGGCTTGATCTCTTCGTATTCTTCCTCCGATTCCTCCCCTTTTTCTTCTTCTTCTTCTTCGGATCCTTCTTCTTCCTCTCCATCATCTTCTTCTTCTTCGGAATCTTCCTCTACATCTTCAACCTCGTCATCGTCGTCGAGGTCGTCATCGGAAGAGGGTTCAGGGTCGCGGGGTTTCGGTTCCTGGGGTTGGGCTTCAGGGACGAGGCGGCTCCGCTTCTTCCTCGCCATTGAGACGAGGATTGGGGCTAGGGTTTTGGAGAAGCAGACGGGAGGGAAACGAAGGCGGAACTAATACGAGCGGTCGTGTGCAGATTGGTATCCGGATCAATTTGTGGCCGTTGGATTATTGGCGAGTACCTGGGCCGGATAGGGTGGCCCAAGGGTTTCTTCAGAGAATCAGGACTGCTGAACGAATCCTTAATAAACGAATGGGTCCACAAACAAATCCATTCTTATTCTTACGTTTTCCACCTTTGGTATCCCACCACAAAACCCTAATCTCCGGTCCAGGCTGCAGCAGCTATCGTGCTTCAACTACCGCAACCGACGACCTTCATCTCAAACAAATTCTGCCTCCCTTCTCACTGTTCTACTAGAACGAAACCTGGACCGACCACCAAGTGGAACCTGGAGCGCCCCTTCCTCGAAGCCGATTCCATCAGTTACACTCCCACCACGCCTGGTTTCCCCGATATCTTCCCCATCTAGTTTAGGAGCCTTTAGCCATTGATGATTTGTTGTATGCTCTACATGGCGTTGAGGGGAGGAATATATAAATTAAGAGAGTGCGGTGGAAGGAAGGCCATGTGGTTTTCTAGATTGATCCATTGATGGATTTGCCTCTCCAATTAAGAGCTAAAGAGCTTGGTTTGTGTTGTTGTGCTGCTAGTCTAGGGCAATGGGGACTTATTGGAGGTCTTTGGTGCAGGAATCGACCCATAGAATACTCCCTCTATGTGAGAACTATGTGTTGATCGGCTAGTTTGTGGAGGCCAAGTCGCAGTTTAAGAGTGGCCTTGTTAACCATGTAGCAAAGTATGCCGCTCTTGTCAACATTGAGAGGGTGGCAACCATATACTTAACAACATATCAGTAATTTGCCATTAGTGATCAACGAATGCAGATGAACTTTGAAAGATACATGCAAAACTCCTCGTTCTCTTTATAATTCTTTATATTCTCAACAGTTGTAACATAAAACTCATTTTCTGTTTAAATAAAATATTCTTTTCAGTTGGATCGAGGGATAATCCAAACTGCCCCTATCTAATCATTTAATCCTACCAGACTTCGCTAGTCCTCCTCAAAGCTAGAGCTATTTGACTGTCGTCGATTGAATCAATCAAGTGATCTTGTTGATGCAGAACTAGGTGAAATTTCAGTAATTCTAAATACTTGCTTGGATAGGCTATGGTTGCTGTGATCGGCTCCCAGAATTGCTCCATAAGTGGATTTCTAGCTCTCTATTGGTTTTTCACGGAGTGGAGGTTCAGGCTCTTTTAATTCAGAAGAAGTTCAATGATTGCTAGGGGATCCGACCAGGGAAGCAACTTTGGTGGGTGACGACTCCAATGAGTATGATCCGTCAGAAATAGCGAGAAGAAAAAGGAGAGAAGGAGAATAAGCGGGAGGAGAGTAAGAAGAAGATGATGAGAAAGAAGAAAGAGGACAACAATAAGAAGAAGACAGCAAGAATAAGAAGATGAAGGAGAAGAAAGAGGACAACAAGAAGATCAGAAGAAAGTGAAAAGCAAGATGAAGAAGAAGATGACGACGATGTTGATGATGAAGACGGATAAGAAAAAAAGGAACAACAGCAAGAAGAAGATGGAGAAAAAAGAGAACAACAATAAGAAGAGAGAAAGAGAATAGCGAGACTAAGAGAAGAAAGTGAACAAGAAGAATAGAGAAGGCGAAGCAGAAAAGATGAAGGGGAAGAAATAGGACAGCAGAGAGAAGAAGTCAACAAGTAAGAAGAAGATGAATGAGAAGAAATAGATCAGCAAAAAATAGAGAAGAAAGAAAACAGGCAGTAAGAAGAAGATGAAGGAGAAATCAGACAGCAAAAAGAAGAAGAAGATGATGATGAACAAAGAGAAACAGCGAAGAAGAAAAGAAAGAGTAACAACGATAAGAAGACGATGATGAAGGAGAATAAAAAGAACAATGACAAGAAGAAGAAGACAATAACAAGAAGAAGAAAAAGAGAGAACAGCAACAAGAAGATGATAAAGGAGAAGAAACAAAACAACAACAATAACAACAACGAGATAGGACGGGAGAATGCCGAACTAGGGGCTATCTGCCATATCATAACTCGTTGGAGCTGGTTGGAGCGATCACCGAGACCTCTGCCCGATTTACTTTAACATCCTAATTTATAAAGGGCTATATTGGTCAGTCTTTATCACTGTTAATAGCGTTAGAATGAATACTTAGTATATTCCATTGGTTAATATTAATCACAGGTTGATTCAAATACATATGAGAATATAAGGAATTGTATATGAATACGAAGAGGAGGAATATAAGGAATTGTATACAATTTACTAAGTTTCCAGGGGAGGAATTTGCAATTGACCCATATATAAGGAAGCGGGTCGGATTCAGGTCGGTTTGTAGCGCGCGATCTGCAGATAACCCACCGTAAAGTCGGCAAAATTTCATGGGACTGCTGGCGTTTTAGTAATTGTATGTGACCCTTTAACTATGATTTTCAGACTTTTGGGACATTTTGCAGAAAACAACCTGTGTTATCCTTTTATTGCAGAAAGGACGTATTCTCAATATCTGCATGAAAATCACATTCATTATCATTTTCTATTTTTTGCAAAAACTTATCCTATTTTGGATTTGGCCATTTTCTTTGGCTACCAGCACGAAAAAGGCCAAATTTAGTAAAGTCTTTTTTTAATGAAAAATAAAAACCAAAAATATGAAAATTTTGATTTGATTTAGGGTCTATTTGGTAATAATCTAAATTTGACGAATTGACTGAATTAGAGGAATTGAATATTCAATTTCCTCCATTCACATTTTGATTTTTAATTAAAAAATTCGAAATCGGGTGAATTCTCGATTTCGATAATTTTTAATTTCGGATTTAAATTCGGAATTAAACAAAACGAATTCGTAATTTCGGATCCGAATTCAGTAAGTCAAACCCTAATTCGCCCCTTTGAATAACGGCCGAATTCCTGTCACTCGCGCCCTGAACGCGTCTCCCCTGAGCCTGAGTAGTGGTTCGTCCCCGAGGCCCGACGCCTGTCGTTCCCGAGCCCGAGCGCCGTTCCGTCCCCGAGCCCGAGCGCATCTCCGTCCTCGAGCCCGACGCCGGTCGTCTCCGAGCCCGAGCGCGTCTCCGTTCTCGAGCCCGAGCGCGTCTCCGTCCCTGAGCCCGACGCCGGTCGTCCCCGAGCCCGAGTGCGTCTCTGTCCCCGAGCTCGAGCGCGTCTCCGTCCCCGAGCTCGAGCGCGTCTCCGTCCCCGAGACCGAGCGCGTCTGCGTCCCCGAGCCCGACACCGGTCGTCCCCGAGCTCGAGCGCCGGTCGTCCCCGAGCCCGAGCGCGTCTCTGTCCCTGAGTCCGACGCTGATCATCCCCGACCCCGAGCGCCGGTCGTCCCCGAGCCCGAGCGCGTCTCCGTCCCCGAGCCCGACGTCGGTCGTCCCCGAACCCGAGCGCGTCTCTGTCCCTGAGTCCGACGCTGATCATCCCCGACCCCGAGCGCCGGTCGTCCCCGAGCCCGAGCGCGTCTCCGTCCCCGAGCCCGACGTCGGTCGTCCCCGAGCCCGAGCGCCGGCAATTGAAGGTAACACGTTGTTACATTCTTTAATTTGTTATGAATAATATAATATCCATATGTTTGCTTACTTTGCAAATCATCTCTGCCATATGTTATGAATAATATAATATCCGTATGTTTTA
This sequence comes from Trichopus zeylanicus subsp. travancoricus, assembly GCA_005019695.1. Lineage (NCBI taxonomy): Eukaryota > Viridiplantae > Streptophyta > Magnoliopsida > Dioscoreales > Dioscoreaceae > Trichopus > Trichopus zeylanicus. The sequence continues at coordinate 57,750 of RXID01014555.1, forward strand.
TTTCAAATTATTTATATCATGTAGGATTGTATTGGTTTGATTGATGAAACTCATATTTTTGCAAAATTTTCATCTGACATGGTTACACGTTTTCGAGGACGTAAGGATATCAAATAGAATGTATTAGCAACAATTGACACTGAACTTAGATTTTTTTTATATCTTGGCTGGTTGTGATGGATCGGCGAATGATTTCGCTGTTCTAAAATCAAAATTGGCTGGTTGATAAAGAACGAGACCACAAGTTACACGTTCACAATCCAAAAAACAGGTTCAAATGAAGTAATAGCTTTCAAGGTGTATGGATTTAGAATTCATTAGTTGCAAGTAGTAAATGGTCAAAGAAGAAAAAGAAAAAAAACCTGGGATGACGCATAGAGATGTGAATCAATACAGTAAATTAATCTACTGGCTGCTAAGGATGATGACAGTAGAAAAAACTTAAAAAGTTCAGCGTTCTAATTCAAACATACGCCCCATTTTATCTGACAATGACTGCAAACTAATCTTTCGCGTTCTAATTCAAACATAAAAAGTAGCACATTAGGCAGAGCTAAAACAACAAAAGAAAGAAAAATAACATTGTCACCAAATATTTCCTACCAAATGAAAATAGGAAAATTGTGACTCACCAAAAGCCTAGTACATCAAATATTAACTTTTCTTTTTGAAAAAAAAAATTGAAAGAAGGCATTATTCTCCAGCAAAAGATACTTCTACGGCATTGGTAAAGGTCGTATTATTATATGTTGATTATAGCAGAAACCCTAGCCTACCACATACAAGTAAACGACACAGATGATAAAAATCAAAATTTTAACATCTCATCCCCCATTCAGAAAAGGGCCTAACATAATCCTTTAGAAGGATGATACCTCACAAGTTCTAAATCATTTTTAAAGTTAAAATCTTGGCCCTAATCCAGAACAAGATGAACCTATTCTCCTGTATCAAAGAATCACGAGTAAAAAATAAAAAGAAGGGACCACCAAAACTAGACTTTTTTGGAAGATCCTTCGAACTTCCAAAGGTCCCACTGGTTTTTGAAAACAAGACATGATACAAAGACTACCCCACGTATGATTTGAATATTGAACACATTTAATTCAAAAATCACATTTTTTTTTTTTTATCCCGAGTGCCTAAAATCAGTTACCCATGTCGTATTTTACCAAGCCAAATAATCTAGCTGAAGCAAAAGATTGACAGATAGAAGAACTCAAAGAGTCTGTAAAACTATGACTAATCTATACTTTATAACCTCGAAATGCACAAAGAAGAAGGAAAAAAAATCTAACAAACACTAACATGCATGCCGTATGCAGCCCTACTTCCGCACAAGTCTTACCCACAAAAATTACCCACAAAAACGATGCAAGATTACCCACAAAAATGGCCTTTTGAAGAACAATATAAAATTTTTGGCGACATAACTATCAAGAACAATCGCCTCAGCAAGCAAAGAAGGGAGTTTTAAACTGACAAACGCCGTAAAAATCTTACCAAAAGCCCTTGGCTTTCGAATGCAGCACTAGAACTTCAGCGCAATCGTTTTCTTATCTCGAAAAGATTTCTTTCTGAATTTGAAATCGAACAAAAAACTAGGAATTTGAGATCGAGGGAGAAGGAGAGACACGAAGATGTGCCAATGGGAGCATGAGAAGACAAATGGAATCAAGAATTTATTGAAATTGGGATGCAATCCGAATTCCCGAAATGGCAGACATCTCTCAGTAATACCCGGATTAATCTGGATAAAACATGCAAATCGGCTGCTTTCACGAATCGCAAAGCCGATGTGGAGGGAAACAACCAGCGTTGCAAACATGCAGTTTTTCATTCGGCGTGATTTTCGAAAATTCTGATTCACTGTCTCAAACAAAATACTTGTTCAGATGATGCTTTCAATCGGAAAACGGACGAAAAATGGGAATTAATTTGAGATATCCACCCAGCTCAGATCAGTTGCTCGGGGAGGAACACAGATTAGTCAAAAACGACCACTGAAAAGAAAGCAACGAACGGTGTAAGTCGCACTCGGAAGTATATATCCGTATAGAAAAAAAATTGTAAATAAAAGAATTTTTTTTGGTAGCTGCGGAAGAATTAATTCACATAAATAAGGGATATTACGGCACAAGTAATGCATACTAAAGCAATATTAATTTGCATAATTATGTACTAAAAATATATTCGCAGTAGAAAAAAAAAATCGTACGCGTCCTCCAAAATACTTGTTCAGATCAACATGAAATTTAGAGGATTTTGGAGGAAGTGTACGATTTTTTAGAGGATGCGTATGATTTTTTTTTTTTTTGCTGTTGATATTATTTTTCTTATTTTCTTATTTTCATTTGGTAGGAAATATTTGGTGACAATATTATTTTTCTTTCTTTTGTTGTTTCAAAAAAATGAGGGAAAATGCGGACTTAGGGGGAGATGGGGAAGTCCAATTAGGGAATGTTTGTTCGGTAAAATTTGAAAGTAATGGGTTGCAAAAATTCGATAACTATAAAAACTAATATTTATTATACAGAATTTTAATATTTTTAAATTTTTAAATTTTAGTTAATTTATGATTTAATGATCACAAAATTGATCAAAATTTAGTAGGTGAAATTGCTCGTTAAACTCTGAGTATATCATTTAATTATTATTTATATATTTTCTTCTTCTTCAATATATTTTTTTTTCGATGGTTAAATTTCATAAAAATTAGTTCGGCCATCTTTCTCTTCTTTTTATTTCTTTATTTTTTAGAAAAAAAAATCCCAAAAGCTCATTTCTTTTGTTCTTTAGAAGAGTGCATAAATTAATGTTAATTTGTTGAGTTTAGTGTCATTTTGGATGTAACAAATTTATTCTTTTATTGATTTTTTTCACTTTTTTTGAAATTTACAAATTGTTTATTTTTTAGATATAGAATTAAATTTGTGAGATCATTTTTAGTTTTTATATAATAATGGATAATGGAATTTGATTTTGAGAATATAGAGTAATTGAAGAGAGGCGAATTTTTGAAATCGTCATTTTTTTACTTTAGAAAAATCAAAGAGGGGCTCACTTTTCCCAGCATCAAAAAGTTATTGGGTTTATTGTCATAAGGATTAAAACTATTATGATTTTGGACTTATTATGATATTAGGTGTGATGAATTAATTATATATTAGATAATTAGATAAATAAAATTTGATATATATAATAAAAAATCTATATTTTGAAAGTTTCAATTTTTAAAATGATTTGATATGAAAACTTTCATAAATTTCATATCATTGTCCCCATGCCCCATATCAATATTTTGTCCTCTTTTTCTCATGTTACAGTTCAAAAAATGTGTAACCTCTTTTTTAAAAAACACTAATAGCTATCCCAAATCTTTCACTTATATGTAGAAAATCTTTAAAACATGCATTAGACTTTGAAAGGCTAAATATGTTCCTAATGTATTTTTCTCTTTTTGAAAATCATTACCTGATCTATCATGATTAGGTTTTTCACAAGTAAATAAGACCATATTGAATGCTATCGTAAAAATGTAATATATATATATATATATATATATAGCTATAAATATTGAAAATTTTGGGACTTTTGACATACTATTTTATGAGTAATTAGTTTACACATTTTGTAACAAAAGTAATTGGTTTACACATAAATAAAGTATTTGAGTTAAAGAATAAACTACATGTTTTTTGATATTTTGATTCTTTAGATAATACTGCATTATTATACAGATTGATTTTAAATATTTTTTATAATTTTGATATTTTTAGGTATTTATGTATTATAATAAACTCTATGAAAATGGTGAGAAAAATTAATCTATCAGCCTACATAACACTGACACGGAAAGCATTGATTTTTTAAATATTTTTTATTGAGTCCTATTTTAAAAATTGTTAAATAATAAGACAAGTTTGGAAAATAAATATCACACAAACTTCGCAATTTTAATCAACCGGCGGAACTAGTGCAGCCCGTCGGGGCCCTCGAGGGATCACCGTGTTTCTTCTAGTTAACCGACTCCAGGGGCACCAACCCCACCTAGAAGAGGACATATTGGTTATAAAGACAAATCCACAGGGCCAAATCCGTCACATCACCCCAACCTATAAATTCCACGCCGCATCCGTCTGTTCTACCTCTCATCCAAACCCTAGCTTCATCTCCTCCGCCGTGCCTTTTGGATTGTGAACTTGTAACTTGTGGTCTCGTTTGCTATGATTGTTCTAGTTATTGCTTGTAATAAGTGTTGATACTAGTGATCTTCAGTGCAGGTTACGCTGTTGACTAAGTTACCTGGACTTCTTGGAATTCTTCCTACATAGTTGTTGGCAATCGCGGATTTCGACAATTCTCTATTTAATAATATGGAAGAAGGCATCCACAAAGCAGACAAAACAGAATTTAGGGAGTGCTTGAATTTGACTTGGAGACAGCCATACATTCTACGTCTTGCTTTTTCAGCTGGTATTGGAGGTCTTCTTTTTGGATATGATACAGGTATCGATGCTATTTCTCTCTATTCCAGACATTTAATTTAATTCTATCAAAGATCGTTTTGGTGATGGACTTTTTTGTAGATAAATGCATTTGTTTCATGGGAGAATGAGGTTTATTGATTTTTCTTTTTAGTTGTTATCCTTGTGGAGCTAAATGGTCAAAAAACAGATCTCAAGCAGCACATTTCACCATTTAACAAAGAAGCACCCTAAAGTTTATTTTTTCAGCCAACCCACTTTTACTTTAGTTCCATATCTAATTGGAAAAATGGATTAAGGACTTCAGTTTGCATGTCTGCAGAAGCATGAATAGCATTCATTGATTTGCTACTTTATTATTGATCTTCTGGAAATAAGTTTTGTGCTAGGAAGAAGGATTTTTTTCTTGACAATGGTGATCAATAACTGTTGAAATTTGCTTTTTTTGTTCCAGGTGTTATATCCGGAGCACTTCTCTACATTCGAGATGACTTCAAGCAAGTAGACAGGAGCACTGTGCTGCAGGTAAGTATCAGTTTGTGTACATTATGATTACACCTAGACCCTCTAAACACGAATTGGACTCTGTATTCATAGGAAACAATTGTTAGCATGGCTGTAGCTGGAGCTATAATTGGCGCAGGATTTGGCGGATGGCTGAATGATAGATTCGGGAGGAAACCTTCCATATTGTTTGCCGACTTCCTGTTTTTCATCGGTGCTATAATAATGGCCGTTGCTCCAGTTCCTGGAGTCATAATTGTTGGAAGAATCTTTGTGGGCTTCGGAGTTGGCATGGCTTCCATGACGTCTCCACTTTACATATCTGAAGCTTCTCCTGCCAAAATCAGAGGTGCTCTTGTTAGCACTAATGGGCTGCTGATCACAGGAGGCCAGTTCTTGTCATATCTTATTAACTTGGCTTTCACGAAGGTACATTATATTATTTTTATGTGGGTTCAAAGCACAAACACTATAAGAAACTGTTATTTATTATCGCAAGTATATGGTACTGATGATTTGATGTGGAGTTGCAGGCACCAGGAACATGGCGTTGGATGCTTGGAGTTGCAGGAGTTCCTGCACTTGTCCAGTTTATACTAATGTTGATGCTTCCTGAGTCCCCTAGGTGGCTTTATAGGAAGGTTAGTCGTTCAAAATCTAATTTTGTTGCAAAATGCATTGGAGTTCTTTTAACTGTATTCTTCTTAACAGAATAGGAAGGGGGAAGCAGAAGCCATCTTGAGAAAAATATACCCTCCCCATGAGGTTGAGAAGGAGACTGAGGTTTTGCGCTTGTCAGTTGAAGCTGAAATAGCTGAAGAGGGTGCTATTGGAGAAAACGGCCTGATTTCAAAGATCAGAAAGGCTTTCAGCAGTATTGTCGTCCAGAGAGGACTTGTTGCAGGTGTAGTGTGCCAAGTTGCTCAGCAGTTTGTGGGTATAAACACAGTCATGTATTACAGCCCCACCATTGTTCAACTAGCCGGCTTTGCTTCCAACAGCACTGCATTAGCGCTGTCTCTCATAACCTCTGGGCTCAATGCTGTTGGATCCATTGTTAGTATCTTCTTTGTTGATCGAGTAGGGAGAAGAAAGCTTTTGCTTATTAGTTTGATTGGAATCATGGTATGTCTTGGCTTGCTCAGTGGTGTGTTCTTTGGAGCCGCAGCACATTCCCCGGCCGTCAGTGCTACTGAGACTAAATTTGCCGGGAACTACACTTGTCCTGACTTTAAACCAGCTTCTGGCATGAAATGGAACTGTATGAAATGCTTGAAAGCTGCCTCTGAATGTGGCTTCTGTGCTCATGCTGGTAATAAGGTAAGCACTTGTAGCAACTTTCTGAAGTTTCATCTATAATAGTTACATGATAATCGATACTTATGTGCAGCTACTTCCTGGTGCATGCTTGGGTGTCAGTGATTCAGTCAAGGACATGTGCAAGGTGAACCATCGGGAATGGTACACTCGAGGTTGTCCGAGCAACTTTGGATGGCTGGCACTTGTTGCTCTCGGCGCATACATTATCTCCTTCTCCCCTGGCATGGGAACCGTCCCGTGGATCGTGAACTCCGAAATATACCCGCTAAGGTTCAGAGGCATTTGCGGCGGCATGGCTGCAGTGGCCAACTGGGTGTCCAACCTCATTGTCACCCAAACATTCCTGAGCTTAACTGAAGCTCTGGGAACAGCCCCAACTTTCCTTCTTTTCTGCTGCATCTCTGCAGTCGCATTCGTGCTTGTCTTCTTGCTGGTGCCCGAGACAAAAGGATTGCAGTTTGAAGAGGTGGAGAAGATGCTGGAGATGAAGGGATACAGGGCTTGGAAGGGAGGTGCAGCTCAAGTCCAGGATCAGTAGCTAGCACTCCTTGCCATTTCTTGGAAACTACTTGGTCTAGGTGAGCGTAATAAAGGATGTAGTTGTTTACAAATAGGTGGAATTCAATGCAGCTGATACAAAAACTGCTTTTGACTGTAGTGTGCATTCGGAATGACTTAAAAGCTATTTTATTTATTGTTGAACTTATATTTTTGTCCTTGTGTGTTGTTTAATCCGAGACTTTGTTCTGACTCAACTATGCAAGTCAGCATACTACAGGTAAAATGATTAGCATCTTCTTATATTCCCATTTTGTCAGATGCCGGCAGCCTTGAATTGTTTCAAAGAACAGAAAAAGAAAAAATTTATTTGTGAAAGATTTATTTACCTTGTAATTTCCGTTGACAGAGCTTGTTACGTGCGTACAATCAACCACAAGCAGTTTTCTAGTTGACATGCTTGGCTTTGGTCTCCCTGGCCTGCTGCAACATTGAACACCACGCACTACCTTTCCTTATCTCCATCTCTTTCTCAATGGCATCATTATTATAGCCATAGATCTTTGAAACAAGCAAGAAGAATAAAAGGTTGATGATACTTAGAATGGCCAACAGCAAGTAGCAGTAATCCAAATGGGAGCTATTCAAGTTGTCCTGAATCCATCCCTCCCTGCCCTTCCTCTTTGTGATCTTGGCCACTGTAGATAAAATCAAACTATTAGCAAAGCTGCCGACTTCCAAGCTTGCAGTGGAGTAAGAAGTGCCGACCGCAAGAAGACGATGATGGAAACTGCCAGTCCGGTGGTCGGGAGTGCATAGCCGACCGCAAAGCCGACATGGTCTCTTGAATGTAGACGAGAAAAGTGTTGGCAAACACGTGCCGAAGAAGATGTTGAACACCCACCAGTTGAAGAAGGAGAGCTTCTGCTTCCTCTCCTTGAGCTCGAAGTCGTCGAACTGGTCTGCCCCCATCGTCGAGATGTTCGGCTTCGTGCCGCCAGTGCCAATGGCAATAATGTAGAGCGCGCAGTAGAAGATGCCTACTTGGAAAGGCGTCGCGTGGATGTTACAGTCGTTAGCTTGGTCTTGGGTGCACTTTGGCGGCCGCAGTGATGGAAGCGAGACGGCGAGAGTCAGAAGGATCATGCCCTATAACAAAACAGCTCGATGCTTAGCTTGTCGAGGCATCAACGGTTATGCGATTCAAGCGCCAGAATCACCATGACATATATGCAGATGCAATCACGAACGTCCAGTATCGGCGGAGAAAAGCGTCGGCGATATAGGCGCCCAAGATTGCTGTCACCCATACAGTTCCTCTTTTGCAGATGAAACGGCTCCTTCATGGGAGCTTGTTCGTCAGATACGACACTAGATTTGCGCCGATCCCGTAGAAGGCCATCCTCTCAAACACTTCATACCCTGCTTAATTCACATCAAACCGTGAACACACAAGATGTGTGTGTTTTGAGTCAGGCGAAGGTGAATACGCTACTTACTTACCTACGATGAAAGAGCAAGCTTTCCATCTCCCTCCTCTGGATCGAACGAAAGGCCGGCTCTTGAGATCGATGGTGCCATCTCCTCCTCCTCCTCGGCTCCGCCGCCATGTTCTCTGACCTCGGCCATTGTGGGGAGAGGAAGAAAGATGGTGTTTAGTTGGGGTTCATGTGGGGTGGAAGCCAAGGCTTTTATAAACTATATGTGGCTGGTAAAAAGTTAAAAAAAAAAAACAATGCCATTGTTGAGCATGAGATATCTTCCGTCTACCTAACCTCTTCATCTCAAACTCATATATGTAGCAATGGGTCACGCTCGCCGTACACGAAAGGATAAGATTCCCGTGGATCCGGCCAATACCGATACCGATAATCAAAAGAAGTTATTGATCATATGTCCAGCATTAAGGAAATCAAAATACATTGTTGAAGAGCCCAAAATCAGTTTGTATTATAGGGAAGAATCCCAGGCAGGCTGCAAATGAGTCCCCAAACCGCAGGAAAACATCGAGCAAAGAGAGCAGCTACGTGGAGGAATCAGGAAAAACTACTACAAAGCACATTGTAGCCTACGAATTAGACTGACCAACCTGACTTCAATGTCACCATGTGCTTGCAAATGACAAGCAATTCTACTGTTAACTCTGAAGGCTGAGGAGTATTAGACGATAAACAGAAACAAACACGGGCTTTCTTTCGAGTCAATCTCTATTTTTGATTCAGCTTGCCATGCTGATCTTTCCGACGTTATTTTCAGTATTGCTGTCGATCCCATTTGGCCTCTTTTAATTTATAGCTTCTCATCAATGAACAATGTGCAGTCCTTTTCCTTCAATCTACACATTAGGTCTTTGGCAATCCCTGATATTTAAGCTTGAGCTTGAGCCAGAGGGAGGAATCCATGGCAGAGTGCAGCCGCCCAGACGCCTTCAACATCCAGCACTGTGTGTCCACGCTCGTGGCCATCCCACTCCTGCAGTGCATGCACTATGCCGGCGATACGCCACGCGCTCATCACTCTTCTCGGTAGCCAGTTCTGTCAATGACCATGTTCATCAGATTCACAAGCGTATTGTTTATGCACATACTCATCGGAAAAATTGAGAGATTAATGGGATTTTACCTCGCAAGAATGCATGTTTTCCAGTGCGGCTGGGATTTTCAGTGCAGGAGTAGAGTAGTAAGTGCAATCCCTGCGCGCCTTCTTTGGAGGGAACTGTGAAAAAGGGATGAAAATTGCTCCTTTGGAGGCTCTCCTTTGCTCTGCAGCATCCAATCCATCTCCTATCAGCCATACCTGGGTACAGTTCAGGACAAAAAGGAGAGGTCATTCCAGCTCCCGTCGTTAATAATGCATGTAAATAGATAACTCTGTGAACCCACCTCAGAGGAATAAGTTGCCGAGAGGACCAAGTGATTTCCTGTTTCCTCGGACATTCGAGCTTTCAGCAAATGAAATTCTGGCTTGTAAGCCATCACTACCTGATCGAGAAACAAGTGTTCTACAAGGTTTTTGAACCAGACTTTAGAAAAGAGAATATGGCAATTGGTGAGTATAATTGTTTGGATGTACCTGAATACCCTTCTCGCACAGTGCTGCGGCTAATGCGTGAGCCGCCTTAGAAAGATTACCCGCAAGAAGAACTTGCTTTGTACCTGGGGGAATGCTGTGAAGGACCACTGCTGTTGCTAAGCTACTCCCATCGACAACTCTAACCTTCAGTTTTGGATACTTGGAAATATAAAATTCCCCACTTCCATTTAGTTCTTTGGCCTGCAGACAGGGTACATTGTTCATGCTTTAAGAACATAAAGAAGACAATTGCATATGTTTGAACTCTAGCTACACTTGTTCGCTAACAGGAATTCGTATAATAACAACTCTGAAAATAAAGAACCTCCGGTAATCCAAATGTGGATAAGAGCATGCCTGATTCAGAAGTCCTAGGGTCAGAACTTTGACTCCCCTGCCATCAGCATCAAGAATGGCCTTTTCAACAAGATCATTGATCACATCTCTCTGCATCGATAAGCCATAATGCAAAAGAAAACATTTGCATTTGATAAAAAATCATCAGAATTTCGAGAATGCTGAAGTAAATATCTTACTTGGAAAACTATATCTTGGTATTGCCCATGTTTGCATTACAAGTTTCTTCAACTTATTTCTCTCAACAGTGAAGCATGACCCATAGATCCATGTCAGCATCATCGACAGCCAGGTAGTGGGCCATGTCATTATCATTTACCACTTGGAGTCGTATGGTTTTGATGCCAATGACGCAAAACCGAAACGTAGGTGATAGATTGACTGCACAGTCGTGAGATGCGTGAGGTGAACCACTTCAACTGTTTCCACCTTTCCTTTCAGCGATTTCACGTATAATTCATCGGAAGACTTGTCCATGGTGTTGTAGATGTAGTCATAGAACGGCATAAACAGAGAGTAGTTCGTCCGGAATTGAGTGTGATGCAAAGAGTGGTACCTGCATTAGTAGATGTAAACAAATTAGATTCTACTCGTGTATTTTACAGAGCGAAAAAACTAAGACAATGTGTGTTTTATGATGCACTTACGAGGGAGTATACATGATGTACTTGAGAGGGGGGAAGACGCGGAAGAGACATTTGGGCACAAGCTCAAAGTTGCAGTGGCCCATGTTGTTCATGAAATCGATGTATGTAATATACATAAGCAAGGCTCCAATGGAACCAGTTCTCGTGAAGATAGTAGTCAGCATTGGAGTGGCGAAGAGCAGGTGATAAACTATGTGCTCTGCGAACGGATGAATTACCGCTGCAATGGATCAAAAACAAAAGCATCAATGACAAGGCTTGTGTCGAAAAATGATACCAAATGGCTGAAAAAGTTTTGGACCATTGCAGTTAAGAGGAATATGGAATTATTTTGCAACAGGAAGAAGAAGGCAGCCGAGAATGCCCGTTAGCAGCAGACACTTTCGAAAGGGCTACAGATCCTTGTCACCCGAATTGTTCTTAGTCTTGACAAGGATGGCCAACAATTTTATGGCCGAGTGGTCGCAGTGGTCTAACTGCTGCGTTGATGGAGCTGGAGCTGTAAATGGGCTAATCCATCGAGTCCAGTTTCAAAAGCATTTCGGCATGTTTTGATCACCAAGTACAAGTGAAGTGGACGCTACTGTCATGTGGCCGTCTGCCCGAGAGCGACGGTGGTAAACGACTGGACTGAACCTACATCACTATTTTCTTCACTTTCACAAGCACAACATTAAATCTCGGGTTTCTTTTTTCAGAATCATTAGCATGAATTGGTTTTGGAAGGAGGTTTAGGTTCGCACTGAGGACGCTCTTGGAGGACACCATCAAGTGAGTAGATAGGGTTAGTGGCTGGTTTTGGACGCATCACCATCTCATCATTCATGTACTACGCCTGCCAACGACTCCATTGATGCCATTGATTCCAGCATTTTCTAAGTTAGAAGATTTAGATGTGTAATGTTCTTGTTTTGCGGAGATTATATTCGTTTTCATCTTACAATCTAAATTGTTGTGGTCTTTTTCTGATCTAATAGAAAGCTGTTTTTTCTTTTAATAGATGAAAAATTCTGTGCTAAATGCAAGTCAGTGTGGATTATTTCAGTCTAATCTTGTTATCCAATGTCTGAGGGTCTGTGTGCTACTAGTCCATTTCTTGTGACTGCAATTTGATTCGTGCTTATGACCAGTTCAGATTGGTTGTTCACGCCTCTACACGATTATTATTTGCACATGATCATGAATGATACAGCTCGATTGTTACTGTGACAGCCTTGCAATTCTTCTCATCAATTATTTTCTGAAATTTTTTTTGTTTCTTTTCTTTTTTGACCCATATACCTTTGATTTGGATGTGCATCTTTTTACTACTTTGTATCAATATGTAATTCTAATATTATTTATTTTTAAAATCTCAAAAATATGTCTAATTAATTTATTAATTTAATATCTATATTTATTTTAAAATTAAACACAGAAAATATCTAAAAATAAGGGTAATCTCACCCATTAAGAATTGGTTGATCATATCTCCAATTCCAAATCCAACCAAATATCGGGAGGAAATTGACGAAATTCGTTAATTTTAATTTACATTCCAAAAACCAAATTCACAAAATTGATTAAATTGACAATTCCTTTTTTTTACTCAAAAAGTATATCCAAACACCGAAATTATCAATTCGGTCAATTTCCTCAATTCTCCGTAATTGATCAAATTGACAATTCCCTCAATTCCGAAATCCGAAATTATCCAAACAGCCTCTTAGTGTCTTGACCAGCTTTACAGTCTTTTACAAATAAATCGATAATGTAGGTAGTTTTGTGCAAATATTCAAAAAGCAAGTGGTTTGCTACACTGAACTAATAAAGCCGCCAGTGATTAGCCCAAATGATAGACTTGATCAAAAGCTAATGCATTTAACAAAAGCTGGGGCTTACAACCACGATTCAGATTGTCTCAGAGTAAAAAATTAAAAGTAGAAGTAAAACCATAATTAAGGGATTTTTAAATCCACAAATGTAGATTAATAAATTTAATCAATGGGAGATGATGACGTGTAATTCCAGGTTACTGTTGATTTAACACCCAAACCAGACCATCTTTTCGATTTCACTATTGACCTAGCAAGTTAGCATTTCAGATTCAAAATGCGAATTTTCAATTGATTAATGCAGATTATTTGAGTTACTCTCCAAACGGCCCAAACATATTAGTTGCAGAGACCAAAACCGATTCCAAAATTTAAATCTTGGATTTAACAATACCCCAATTTACTGAAAAACAAAACAAGCCTTTAAATGAAAAAAAAGAAGAAAAAGAAAAGCACACTTGAATCTATTCAAACATCGAACTTGTGTGCTTGAGAGCATAAGGTTTCATCGCCATTGCTTGGAGGAAATATCTGTCCACACCGATAAATATTCAGACAAGGAAAAAAATAAATGAAAGCAGAGAACCAAGGAAAATAGCACAATCACCAGTGGGTCAGTCAATATCCAGGAAACATTTGCCCTCACTGCTAACAAAGGCTTTCGAAGCATATTGCAATGCACAATATTACTTTGCAGGTCAACTCTTGAAGATACTGTAATGACAGTCCATATTTGTACCATCTACTAAAGTCTGACTTGTGGTACATAATTGAACTGACACTTCTGCTGCTTCCAAAGGATCATACTGCCACACAAAGTTAAATTGTAAACACAAATAATTGCAAGAAAATCTTGCTCAAAGATTTCCACAGTTTCACCAGAACAACAGCCGCAGACCAAGCACAGCAACACTCAAGGCCAGATTGAGCAATCGAAAAGAACAAACATGGAAGTGAGCTATCTTTGAACAACAGTGGTAAGGGAATGACTGGTCACTGGTCACTTCCTGCTCCAAGGATACATTGTGCTAGATGTGTTAAATAGGGTTCTGCCTGTGAATTGTAGCTCAAAACGGGCACAAAGCTGTGAAGTTCAGCATTGAATTCCTTCTCAAAATTCCTGAGATCATTGACCAAAGAGTTACAAACTGGAATCAGGAAACCATACACAAAAGAAGTCTGGGGTTCATACGTGATGGAATCATGCACTAGGCTGCTTTCTGCTGCCAATTTTAATGCCTGGCTTCTATTTCTTGATTTTCTCAGTTTGGATTTCGGCATTCCAAATGAACCTGAAACGTTAGCTGCAGTATCCAGATCAGGACTATGGACAGAGGGTATCAACAACTGAATTGAGGTTGCATACTGGAGGCATATTGATTCCAGTTTCTCTACTTTCTGCAGGTCAAAATTGTCAGTTTTAGAGAAAGAAAGTTAATTGGCCACTAAAATACAAAAATAAAAGCGTCCAAACTGGGCAACTAAATTGGCTCTAATAAACATAGAAATCACATAGCACATTGCTTCAATAGGCATTTATAAATAAGCTTATAGGAATATATCTTTCAATGCTGGAGTAATTGCAAGGAGCATAGTTGCAAAGTCAATAGACTGTACCTTGAGAAGTTGGGGAGAAAGAAGCAGGCATTCTTTCAGACATTTTTGGATGAAGAAATCATGAAAATGGATAACCTGCCTTGATTTGGTCAAGAGTTAAAAACCCAACATTTTGTTCATTACAATTATGTACAGTAAGTCAGAAAAACAGAAATTTCTAGCAAATGGAGAACTACCTCATCTATGCTCTTTACTGTTTGAAGTTTGTCATGCATCAAATGCCAATTTGGTTCAAGAACCTGAAACTAAAGATTTGTCAGAATTTTTGGTGAAAAAAATTATGCAAAAACCATGAGAAGCTAAACAATACCTCAAAAGTCAAATAATGTAGGAGGCTGTTGATAAACTTCAACATGCTACGACAAAGTATTGAAGACCGTGATATGGCTGTTCCTAGTGTATTGAGGGCACGAAACTCCTGTAACAAGATGTCAGTTTAAACAAAAAGCAAAAATATATAAGAAATTATGTAGAAAACACTAAGGAACATACTCGATGTACATGCCATGCCACACATAGTTGGCGGTTGACATGTTTACAGTGAAAAAGAAACTGGAAAATCAACTGATATTTTGTTAAAGCTTTTCTTGAAATGACAAGTGACAATGGCCATTGGACCTGCAAAAGAGAACAGTTGAAGATTTTGCCAAGAAATTACCAGAATGAGATAAAAGAACCTAGTGATGGACAACACCTTGTAACTTAAGTAGAATGTCTCCAAGCCAGTAATATTTACAGGCTCTTCCAGGCTATCACCGTAAGAAGCTGGATTTTCCTCATTAGAAGGACAGGTGGATATCAGATCTTTAAGTGTGGTCAGTCTTTTGCGCAACGATGACCTCTCCTAAGTGTCATGAGATAAACTATTGAGTCAAAAACACTACATCCTAAGAACTGGCAGCCACCAGATGAAGTAGTACCACTTACAACACAACATGTCAACTCTTCATGATAAGGATCAGCTGCTGCAGCAGTTGTGCGCAAGGCAAGCTCAAGTAGAGACTGTCAAATAACTTATTTTTCAATAATATAATATAACTTATTTATCCATTACAATTACATGACATTAGAAAGTGACATTAGAAAAAAGTCATGCATAAGGTAAACCCAGATGATGGCGAGCGCGGTTCTTTTCCAACCTGCAACTTCTCAACTGAAATCTCTTCAGGTCTTTTACCAAGTTCATCTCGAGCAATATCCATGAAATGCACCAAAAAATCACCCTGTAGTACAAATTATTAATGAAATAAAGTCACAAAAAGCATAATTATTGTATGAAGCATCCCTAACCAGAAAAGTGTTTCAACAGCATTTACCTCAGATATTTACTTCAATGAGCGCAATGTTAAATATTAATGTTCAAAAGAAATCAATGATGACTTGGAGAGAATTAGAAGCACGCCATCGACAAAAGAAAGGTAAAACAAGAATGAAACATTTAAGAGACATAAGTAATATCAACAGGCAATAAACTGCCTTAAGAATTCAATAATATTTAGCAGTTCATTTGCTGATGCAAGCAAACAGACGTCCAGTTAAGATACCATCAAAATTTCTGCATATCAGACATAAGTTTTACAAAGAAAATATATGTACAGAGTAACCCAAGTAAAAAATTATGCAAAGCAAAAAGACTGGCTCTGCCAGCTTGGCTTCAGATGTTAACCAAAATCTGAAGCATAAGCAAAACCCAGAACACCAGGGTTGAACCATATTAAGAAAATTTAAAGATGATAGCCTTCAGTGTCCAGGTTCAGCGTTATACTGCTATGAAACTACTAATTAAAGAGAAAATTATACTTCTAGTACCTGGTCGAGAAGTAAATAGCGCTTCAGGGACCGCAATTTCCCATTAAGATCATACTGTGTACAAGAATAAGTATTCTATTATCAGCTCAAAACAACACACCAGGACAAGAAATGAATTTTGCAGGAATTATCAAGAACTGATAGAAAAGCATAATTCCATATCCCAAAAGAACATCATACCTTGTCTTTCATAAGACTCAAGAGCTCGCAACTTGCAAAATCATAGGCAGTTTTGACACACTCAAGATACTGATGATTAGATCCGAAGGTTGTCAATTTTGGATTTTCTGATGCTGGAACCTAATCATAACAAGATGTTACTGCTGATGATAATCTCTAAAGACAACAGTCCATGAACCCCCTATAACCATGAAAAAACATTGAATACCTGAACATGATGTCCACATTCTCTCATGACATTTAAGTATTTTCCAGTTGTCAAGATTGTCCCAGAAACACTAGCAAGAAAACTAGGGATGCCATCTTTAAGGCTGTAATGGTGCCGCCAATATTTGGCATCATAATCTTGTGTGAGGCTCTCCTAAAAAGATGAATCTTAAGGAGCATTTGCGTACAAGAAGCAACAACCAACCTCTAAACATAAAATGATTATGAGAGCATAAATTTATCTTAAACAAATTATCTTATATACCTTCTGCAGTGATTTGTTTTCAGCAATGAAGAATTCACCGTAAGGATCATCAATAGCCCCCTCATACACCCACCTAAAACAAATGGGATCAGCAACAACATAACATGATTCACAATGATTGTTGACATAGCAACAATTAACTGGAGAGGCTTATGAAACCTACAGATCTGTCATGCTAGAAAAGCAATAATAAGTTAAAAATAGTTCATAAAACCATTAAACAAATTAGCAGACCCTTGCCAGCAGATACCTTTCCAATATACAAAGATATGCTGAACTAGTGCATTGAGTCATCTTCTCAAGTAAAGACCGAATTGCACTATCACCCGCCATGGCCTTAGCCTGTAATTGTAGATAGATAATAATGACTGCAATGTATCACTGCAACTGTAGGATTATCGAGGCATATATCTTGTCATGCTGAAAAGCTTAACCATAGGACTGCCAATTTTTGAGAGTTGCTCATAAACATAAATAAGGAATTTGCAAATATAAAATTCCAAAATTATTTAATAGTGGGGAATACATAGCAAAGCACTCTACCTGGCTCTGCAAGAGATTAAGAGTGCCTGAACCAAACAAATTGTCAGTGGAAGCTTTCTCAACCACAACGGACAAAGCATGTAGTGATCCCATCATTGGCTGAAAGCAGCAAACTATAAGAAGCCAATAAAATAACTGAATGACATAGATGAAGGTGCCAGTTTCAACTGAAAAGATAAGCCAAGATCTAAACCTGACAATAAAACCACAATCCCTGAACAGAAAGTCTTCCAATGCGAAATTGATGCTCCAGTTGTGCAACCATGGCTTGGTAATCCTTTATAAAAGGAAGAAGAAAACCATCACAGAAATACAAATAAATACATAAAAATTGTTGATAAATAGCCTAGTGATGGACAACTAAAATTATACTGGATCACAAATGTTGCAGATACCAGCAGAATCAACTTTGTCGTAGTCGGACTTTTAACTGGTTATCATTCTTTTCATATAGAGATACCTCAACAATGCCATGGATGTGGCATCCCTATGCTTTGGTTTGCTCATTATACTGAACTAAAAGCCCACAAAGTTAGAGTTAGTTCAGCCCCAGCAATACTTCATGATTCATGGTTGTAGCTAGGGTCAGCTTTATTTATGAATCCTTTATTGAGTTCAATTTCCACAGCACTGCCAGTTGAAGTGGACATTGGAGCAGCTTTGCCTTTCTATCCTGTCCATCCCATGCAAGTTGACTATCCAGGAGTCTCTGTTTGCCTATTGTAAGATTCTTGAAATCTGGATAAGGCTTTCCTGGAATTCAAATCTAATGCTAACAGTCGGTGTCACACCTCTTGCTAGCTTGACTGATTTAGGTAATTTTGTTCTTTTTCAGGGCATAGGGAATTGGCAGCCAATCAGTCAATTCCATCTGGATGGATTTGCCAACTTCTAGACAATCAAAAAAGGGGATAATCCTCTGATATTTTATACCAGAATTCATAAAGTATATAAGGAATCTCTGGTGACAACTGCAATCAAACACTTAGATCAGGTTTCTCACTGCTCAAAATAGAAAAAAGGATCATCTTCTTCTCCTTATCTATTGCTGGATAGCAAGGACAGTATATGGAAAGATGCGGGGCTCAAGCAAGGGTGCCTGTGCTGACCGAAGATGGACTACTAATCATTATTGTCATACTCCTGACCACAATATAGGTAGATGCTACAAGAGACAACCGGGAATGCCTGTAGCTCTACTCGTACAACCTATTGCATCTGAGCCTAAGAGAAATCATTGATCTACTAATGTCTTAAATTAAAAAACTGTAAGCCCATCAGATCCCCTAAGTTTGGGATTTTCCATCATTCCAATTCAAGACGTGAGACAAAACTCAGGAACCAGATTGATCAAGGGATATAGTTGCAACTAACCCTGAATCAGATAAAATAAATCAGTTGCCGAATTACCATTTCCTCAGGTTCGGATCCGATAGAGAAGGCCTCTTCTCCACATTTCAAGCTATCCATCAGCCAATATTTGCAAGTGTTACTGGAATCTGAGTAGGGGCAGGTTCAGGATTTTTTTTCTTCTGTTTTCTCAGCAACAAAGGCAGTTAATCCTCATGTGTGGAAACCACACATTCCTCAAAATAAAGTAAGATATAGGACTTATCTTAATGGCTCCACGACATGGCTTCTTTTGCCTAGACCATAGTAAAAAAAATCCATGTCGAAACTATCTACTTTGCCCTTTAGATGGATTTAAAGTGTCATTCAGACAAAGTAAGTGGCAGCCCTTTGTTTTAGATGTCATCAATACTGGCATCAAATAAGTCCCTCTCCCCCATAACAAGCACTAAAATTTTAGGCCTCATCCCTCTCTGGGCAACATATAGACAGGAGTAATCTCACACTAAAAAGCTGAAGCAAGGATTTCTGGTGGTGAGAATACTTTTGGAGATTTTCATAGTTCCATTAATCTCAACTATCAGAAAGCATAATACTAGTGGTTACATAATCTTTATTCAACAAGGATAGAAGACATTCCAAAATGAAGGAATACAAAATCTGGATATCAATGGACAACTTAGGTTCATAGATGTGTTATCCCAGCTATTCTACACCATCCAATTGACACAACAATTTTGAACAGTTTGCAAGTTAACCTTATTAGCATGATAGCATCCACAGTAGCAGATCACATAGCTAAACCTTTTGGCATTGCCAAAAGATAGAAAGACATCCACAACTCTCTGATCAAACTACACTTTGAGCGAACTCTTAAGTAAAATTTCGCCAAATCATTCAGTATAATATACCACATCTTGGTGATAGGCCTAAATGACAATTTGATGAAGTAATATGGACTTATGAAAGACAGACATAGCAAACAATCAAAATGAAAACATCAATCTAGTTGTCATTCCGAAATCATGCCTGAAACCAAAAAAAGTAGAAAACACTGAAGCAATTCTAAGGGGATAGGTGTCAAAAATGCATACCAACAGGAGTGTTCTCAGTGCAGCCACAAAAGCATGGTTAACAAGGCCACTCTTAAACTGTGACTTGGCCTCGACAAACTGGCTGATCAACACATAGTTCTCACATAGAGGAAATATTCTTTGTGTCAATTCCTGCACCAAAGGCCTCAAATAAGCCCCATTGCCCTAGACTAGCAGCACAACAACCCAAACCAAGTTCTCTAGCTCTTACCCGAAGAGCCAAATCCATAGACGGATCAATCTGGAAAAGCACATGGCCTTCCTCCCCCCGCACTCTCTTAATCGATATATACCTCCCCTCGACGCCAACCAAAGCATACAGCAAATCATCAATGACCAAAAGCTCCTAAATTTCCATCAAAAAAAAAAAATTCAAACTTTCAATCCTCCCATCAATCAGCACCACCAAAATTCATCAGTTTCGCCAAGCAATACCTGAACCGACACCGGATATGTCCCAATAACATTTTTCGAGCCACGACTGCAAATCAAACAGTAGGGTTTCAACTGCAACAGAAGTAATTCTATGAGAAACTGAAAGCAGCTGCACTACGCCGGTACCTGAAGGCATCGACAAAATAGGGATTCGCCCCGGGTGGCAGAGGAGGGACCTTGATTTCCTGGGATTTTGGAAGAGAAACATCAGAGAGAGATTAGAATGGCGAAGATCTGAGGGAAACCGGGGGTGGTGGGAGAGTACCTCGTGGAATCGGCCAGTGAGGAAGGGACGCTCCAGGTTCCACCGGGGAGTCGCCGGAGCCGTGTCCATCGAGAAATAACGGTATAAAGTTTCAAAAAGATGAGGGAAAATCGGACTTAGAGGGAGACGGGGAAGTCCAATTAGGAAATGTTTGTTCGGTAAAATTTGAAAGTAATGGGTTGCAAAAATTTGATAACTATAAAAACTAATATTTATTATAGAGAATTTTAATATTTTAAAATCTTTAAATTTTAGTTAATTTATGATTTAATGATCACAAAATTGATCAAAATTTAGTAGGTGAAATTGCTTGTTAAACTCTGAGTATATCATTTAATTATTATTTATATATTTTCCTCTTCTTCAATACATTTCCTTTTCGATAGTTAAATTTCATAAAAGTTAGTTCGGCCATTTTTCTTTTTTTTTTTATTTTTTTAATCTTTAGAAAAAAAAATCCTAAAAGCTCATTTCTTTTGTTCTTTAGAAGAGTGCATAAATTAATGTTAATTTGTTGAGTTTAGTGTCATTTTGGATGTAACAAATTTATTCTTTTATTGATTTTTTTTCACTTCTTTTGAAATTTACAAATTGTTTATTTTTTAGATATAGAATTAAATTTGTGAGATCATTTTCAGTTTTCATATAATAATGGATAATGGATTTTGATTTTGAGGATATAGAGTAATTGAAGAGAGGCGAATTTTTGAAGCGACGATTTTTTTATATTAGAAAAATTAAAGAAGGGTCCACTTTTTCCAACATCAAAAAGTTATTGGGTTTATTGTCATAAGCATTGAAACTATTAGGATTTGGACTTGTTATAATATTAGGTATGATGAATTAATTATATATTAAATAATTAAGTAAATAAAATTTGATATATATAATAATAAAATCTATATTTCAAAAATTTAAATTTTTAAAATAATTTGATATGAAAACTTTCATAAATTTCATATCATTGTTCCTATGCCCCATATCAATATTTTGTCCTCTTTTTCTCATGTTATGGTTCAAAAAATATGTAACCTCTTTTTTTAAAAACACTAATAGTTGTCCCAAATCTTTCACTTATATGTAGAAAATCTTTAAAACATGCATTAGACTTTGAAAGGCTAAATATGCTCCTAATGTATTTTTCTCTTTTTGAAAATCATTAACTGATCGATCGTGATTAGGTTTTTCACAAGTAAATAAAACCATATTGAATGCTATCGTAAAAATGTAAACTTTTTTAATATATATATATATATATATAGCTATAAATATTGAAAATTTTGGGACTTTTGACATGCTATTTTATGAGTAATTGGTTTACACATTTTGCAACAAAAGCAATTGGTTTACACATAAATAAAGTATTTGAGTTAAAAAATAAACTACATGTTTTTTGATATTTTGATTCTTTAGATAATACTGCATTATTATACAGATTGATTTTAAATATTTTTTATAATTTTGATATTTTTAGGCATTTATGTATTATAATAAACTCTATGAAAATGGTGAGAAAAATCAATCTATCAGCCTACATAACACTGACGACGGAAAGCATTGATTTTTTAAATATTTTTTATTGAGTCCTATTTTAAAAATTTTTAAATAATAAGACAAGTTTGGAAAATAAATATCACACAAACTTCGCAATTTTAATCGCGGAACCAGTGCAGCCCGTCGGGGCCCTCGAGGGATCACCGTGTTCCTAGTTAACCGACTCCAAGGGCACCAACCCCACCTAGAAGAGGACATATTGGTCATAAAGACAAATCCACAGGGCCAAATCCGTCACATCACCCCAACATATAAATTCCACGCCGCATCCGTCTGTTCTACCTCTCATCCAAACCCTAGCTTCATCTCCTCCGCCGCATCCGCCATGGCCAAAAAGCGAAAGCTCAATTCCAAGCTCTATTCCTCCGCTGGCACTGTCGGCGACCGCGAGGAGCCGATCCAGAACTCCTTCGAGGAGGAGGAAGAACCAGAAGACGCCCCCCAAAACCCCATCCATGAAGAGGAAGAAGAAGATCAAGAACACCACCAAGACGACGAATCCAACAGCGCCGATGGGGAAGAAGACGCCGCCGCGGACGATGACGCCGCCGCGGACGATGACGCCGAGGAGAGGGACCCCGCGGCGATCCAGAATGTCCTGGAGCCCTTCCCCAAGGATCAGCTCGTTGAGCTCCTCCGCGACGCCGCGATTGCGCACCCCGATGTTCTCGCGATGGTCCACCGCATCGCCGACGCGGATCCGGCGCACCGCAAGATCTTTGTCCACGGTCTCGCCTGGGATGCCACGGCGGACACCCTCATCACTTCTTTCAGAGAGTACGGCGAGATCGAGGACTGCAAGGCCGTGATCGACAAGGTCTCCGGGAAATCCAAGGGCTACGGGTTCATCCTCTTCAAGCACCGTAGCGGCGCCCGCCGGGCTCTGAGGGAGCCGCAGAAGAAGATCGGGAACAGGATGGCTGCATGCCAGCTGGCTTCCGCGGGGCCACCTTCTGCTTCTGCTTCTGCGCCGCCACCGGCGCCGCCAGTGTCGGAGTACACGCAGCGCAAGATCTACGTGAGCAATGTCGGGGCCGATCTCGATCCCCAGAAGCTGTTGCAGTTCTTTTCCCAGTATGGAGAAATTGAGGATGGGCCTTTAGGGCTTGATAAAGTCACCCGGAAGCCGAAAGGGTTCTGCTTGTTTGTGTATAAGACTATTGAGAGCGCGAAGAAGTCTCTTGAGGAGCCACATAAGAACTTTGAAGGGACAATCCTGCACTGCCAGAAGGCAATTGACGGGCCGAAGCCTGGAAAACCTGGGTTTCCTTCCGGAGGAGGCCATCATGGTGGGTTCCAACATGGTGGAGTTGGAGCACATGGGGGACAGTTATCGAGGAACGGGAATACGCCTGGGTATACATCAGTTGGCCATTTGATGGCTCCTCCGGCAACAGGGGTGAATTATAGCCAGCCGAACCCACAGGCCTCTCTAGTAGGACTGAACCCATCACTGGGGCAGGCACTGACAGCAATTCTTGCTAATCAGGGTGGGGGGCTTGGAGGCTTGCCAAACCTTTTGGGAGGAGGGCATGGGGTGCAAGGTGGATATGGCAATCAGGCAGCTGGAGGAAGTAGCATGATGGGAGGGTATGGAGCACAGGCGCCAGTTCAGGGTGGATATGGGAATGCGCCTGTTGGACAGGGAAGGAATCAGCCGGGAGCTGGGTATAGTGGCGCACCTTACATGGGACGTTAGGTGAGAATCAGGTAGTGGTGCATGCTTGTATATAAGTGATGATTAGCATTCCTTAGTGTTATCAATTTGAAAATATTGCTTATGCTCATGATAGTTTATCTTGCTTTTTGAAACTGCATGTCCATTTTTGTGGTATTCATAATATATAGAAGATATGTCTAACAGAATAGGGTCTTTTGTAATCACATGCTAATTTCCCTTGATTTAGGTTATTGTATTGGGTTTGGCTTGGCCTGAAATCTGTGTCTGGTGTGGGGTCTTCTAGCCACCATTTTATATCAGGAAATGCAGTTGTTACTCCAATTAACTCTAAAGGATACTTTCCAGGCTTGTTTCTGCATTTGTTTAGCCCCTTTTATGGTACTTTATGTGATTAGTTTCAAACATATTACCTATGACAGCAATTAGTATTTTGTGCTTTTTTTCAAGAATGTACTTGATGTATGAGGAACTCGCCCAATTTGTAACTGGATCTTCACATACTACATATCTTATATGTGTAATTGTCTGGGTTTTATTTTTAAAGATGAGTAGCAGAAAGTTCTCATTCAGATTTGTTAAACTTTTCCAAATAAATCTCTTCCATATCCAATGCTGATCAGACAAATCCTTGAAGTTTGAAAGTTAATTAAGTGGATTTTTTGCTTGAGTTAATTTCCCAATGGCAAGAAAACTATCTACTTTAACAGTTTTTTTTTTCACACCAGTTTTCACATATCTTGTTCATTTTGCAGATTCTTTTTAGGCGCTTATCTCAATCTAAAATTGAGCTGATGAATCTTCTGGAGTTGCTTCTTCATTAATGCAACTGCTACAACTTTGTGCTTTTGAAAAACTTGGCTATTTGAACTTTCAAAGTTTTTAATTTTGCTCTCTGGACTTCCCTCTCCTTTAGACTTTGAAAAGGTTCTTGTACTAAGTTTCTATATCTGCTTCACAATTACCTTTTAAGTAGCTTGGTCAACAATGTAAAAGCACCGGGGATTTGAAAACTTATAATTTGTATGCTTTTCCTAATTTTCCATTTATTGGACATCCATTTAAGTAAAATAAGGCATTTATTTACTTTTCTTGTGAAAACCAATTCAGTTTGTCCAAGTCCTTGCAAGAACTATAAATTCTTATTGTGATTTGGCATTAACTTCTTTTTGGGACATTTGGTTGGTTAAATTGCTGGAAATGGATAGTTTGCATTGTCTGTCAACTGTCAATCTTGTTGAATTTTTGTTACTATTATTAAATTGTTTCATGGTTCTTTAATTGTGTATGCAAAAAATCATTGTTACCTGCATTGTTTTATTATATGGTCACTGTTTGTTGGGAACGTTTTTGTGCAGGTTGACTTCTGGGTGTGATTTGCCTTGATTTGGCAGTTTTGTTGTTGTTTTTGTTAGTCAATTTGCCAAATAATAATCTTTTTGAATTTGTGCTGTTTATATTCTATGGGATTAGGTTAAGTGTCATAATTAGGGTATAATATCCAAAAAAGCTCTTTTTGACAAATTATACTGCTGTTTAGTACCTCACTTGTACCATTAACTTTTGCTGTTAGATCTATCTGATTTTGTTTACGATCTAGTGCAATTATAGGAAATCATGAAATCATGGTAGTGTTTTTACTTTTCTTCAAAAAACTATAGTGTGGAGTGTTGATTATTAAAACCTTTGGTGCAAAATGGTTTGTATTTTTTGTGTTCATAGAAAATTTTATTTGTTAAATCTAGTGTTGGAACATCTGCTCTTTGAAACCATTACCATGTACTTCCTTTTAGTTGTTGCTTGTAGTCCAATTTTTCTCTAAATCAAATATTCCAAAGAGACATTATATTTTTTTCATTGCATTGTAAAAATAATTTAACTTATTTTATTTTTTTTAATTTATGAACATTGGGACTAAGTTGAAATTCCTTATTTGTGTCATAGCAATTTTATTGATGTATACGAAGATAGGGTAAATCTTAGATTAAAAATATTTAGATTTATCATTTTTTTTTAATATTCTATCTAATTGATAACTTTATAATTATTTCTTTGAATTGAGAAATTGTTGATAGGTCTAAAAACTCACTAAGAAAAGAGTTTTACAAAAACAAAAAAGATTATCTTGTTCTTAACTTTATTGAAAGTTTATGTAGAATTAATTGATTATCAGCTTTTGTGTCATTAAAGAAATTATCTATAATAATTTGTGTCAAGATGGAAAGGAGTTCTTTTCTTATATCTCAGATATCTCTTGAAGAGCCTTGTTGGAGTTCTTTTGTGTAGCCACTCAAAAGGAGGTAAGTGTTTACAAACACTCAATGTAGATTTTAGTTTTCTCCAATAGCTCAGGAAATAAAATGTGTATATAGGATTTGCGATTGTGGATAATAGCATAAATGCATAATTGAAGCCACTTTTTATTGAAATTTAGGAAGTGTTAATGCATTGGTTGCCTCTTAGTTGATAGTGTCATTTCCTTTTTCAACTTTCAAACTTATATGTGTTTAAATGTGCTCATAAGCTTCATATCTATGGCTTCTTTGTAGAATTTGTATTCTTGTAGGTAGAATGAAGTACAGAATGCTTCTTGACGCTTAAGGCTCCATTTATTTAGCATGAATCACAACTATGTTGTGGTTGCGGCAAGTTGAGATGCAATCATTTAATGTGTTGTGTTTTGGATGAGCAATGCAGGTGTTTAGAGCTGATGGGTTTACCCATTTTCAGCTGTATTTTAGAAGTCAAATAGCTATCCCCAAGTAACATAATAAAATAATTTTGTTAATTATTAATGCCACTAGAACGATTTGGCAGTTATTCTTTAGAAAGAAATTTTGGTAGCCGGGTGGCAAAATTAAACTTCACATAAATCAAGTGTAATGGTATGTTTTTCTCAAGTTGGTTCTATGTGATGCTAATGTCTTGGAGCATTTGGTGTTTCTAATGTGAATTTCATTGGTAGATTTGGGTTTTGTTTCTATATTTAAGCTCTGTGAAAGATTGTTTCTTGGGATTTGGCTGATGTATTTTTTATTAATTGCATGCAACTTTGGATTCTCCACTATAAACTTCCCTTGAGGCAAAATGATGGTAGTGAGTTGATAGCCAAAATCTATAGTAATTGAAGTTAGTTTTCTACAAGACTTAGTCATATGGAGCTTTCTTTAATCCAATTTTTCTTGGTTTTTCTGCACTTGAATCACAATGAAGGATGATTTTGGGTAGGTTATTGTTGGCCGAAACATTAAATTGCAGACCCCAGTACAATTTGCCATTCTCTTTCCTTTTTCTAGTGCAATTTTGTTTTGAATGTAATTGATAGACTGGTGGAGTGCATTGCTTTCCGACAGTGTATTTTATTCTGATTAGATCAAATGTAATTTTTTTTTTTTCTGTTTTGCTTTTGAAACTTTGGAAAGCCCTAAGCCTCAATATTTCAAACCAAGTAGCATATTTTCTTTTCAGCAAAATAGTGCAAACAGCTGACATTGAGGGTCCATTTGGTTGCTTTGGAAAAAAAAATAATCTATTGGGTATTTTTGCATTAGATTTGCAACCCCTTTTTCTATAAAAAAAGTCTATTTATTGGTAGATGGTATCTTTTATAATAGGGAGTAATTTATATGCAAATTTTATTTCATAGGAAAAAAAAATGAAGACATTGTATTTTTTAAAATTTTTCACGAAATTATAGAAAATCTCATAATTTGGTAAGAAGTTGGAGTTGTAAAAGAACGGTGTCCTGTATTTGCATAGGAAAAAATTTTATGAAGGAAAAGATATTATAAAATATAGAATCAAAGAAAAAAAAGAGAAAGGGCAATGATGAATATATTAGTTTAATCTGAGGAGTCTGAAGTGCATGCCGAAGTTTGTCCTAAAATTTCAGCAATGCCCATTCAATCTGAAAATACAAGGGCTTTCGGGTCCGAATGAGCACCTGCTCCATCTTTTTTTAAAAAAATATATATATATAAATCGGTCTAGAATTTGATTTTGGATCAGCTAAATTGTTTATTGAAACATACGCTCAAGTAACCAATAATTTGCACATGACATTTCTTCTACATCTACAGTTTTGGTTGATGATGGATGAATACAATGTAGATCGGTTTTTGACATTTCATCATTGTTCTTTATAATTAGATCCAAATAAAAATGGCCATTGACAATATTGAAATAAGTAAATAAAATGTAATAATTTATAATAACAAAAAATAGTAGAAAATATTTGTCAATTACAAAATTTAAATGACCTAATAGGTCCTTTTAAAAAAATGTTCCAAAATAGCAAATTAGTCACTCATGCAGCCCATAAGCATGCCGTAATTTGGTTTTGAAGATTTTTTCTGCTGTGAATTTCATGTTGTGGTATGTGATTGGCAAGCCCCAGTATTTTGGGATCATCTTCGATATCTTCTTTGTTGTCACCCTTAGCTTGTCCATTGGTTTGCATTTCTTGATAGCATTGATTTTTCTCGATTTCTGCATATACATCATAACACAAGTCATCACTAATGCACATAGTATTTTACAAGAATATATTTGTATTTTATAGAATAATTAAAATCAATTTTTAAATACACCAAGCGTTCTCTCAACGCAATTTCTCAGATTAATATGTGCATAATTAAACTTGTCTTTTGGATTTCGATATTGCACTCAATCTAGATTGAATTGTCTAATATGGTAGCACTTATTTTGATATGGTGCTAGAAAGCGACTATTGTTGGTATAGTTAATATCCACTAGGTAGTATTTACTTGAAAATTTTTTTCTTAATGGTGATAATGTTCCAATGGATCCAAATGGAAATGTTAAATATAAGGTAAATCTTCCAAAATTAAAAAATTATCATTTTTCAAATATTGTCGTAAGACTCGCGTATCTGCCGCTGGCCCCTCCCATACATGCAAATGTACATGAACCCTAAATCAAAAAAATAACTACCATGATATTTTGACTAGATAAGTCATGTCTATCCTAAAAAAGGAGTTGCATATTTCAAAACACAACTATTAATAAATGTGTGCCATCAATTATACCCAACGCATCCTATATCAAATAATTAAATTATTAGAAAATTAAAAATATTACTATGAGAAATTTATATGTCAATTTCACCCCTTGAAGTAGAAATATATCTCTTCCATTTTGAACCATAGAATTTACCATTAAAGTTTTGCTTTAAGTAATGCTTGAATTAATAATTTTTCACATAAAAGATATTGGTACAACGATCAAGCCAATGCTTGAGGTGTATGTTACTCTCATATATCATAGTTCATTATTCAGGGATTTTGCCTTCTTCTTTTGCACGAGGCTGTAATAGGCTGTAAAAATACAAGTCCTTGATTTTGTAGCTATTTTTTTTGCTGCACTTGTATTCTTTCTGCTATTTCATCTCCACATTGAATTGCATAGAAAATTATGTACAGATCCCTGGACTTTTAAATCCCTCAGGAAATTCTGAACTAGCACCTGCAGTATATTGTTGTTTTGGGTTGCTTATTTGAAATAAGCAATTTATTATAGACTCGGACTTCTTAAACTGCAAGTATTTTTGTTTGTTATTCATACCAAGTCTTTCACATTCTTTTGTAGACTTTATATGGAAACACCTTACCAATTTTCTTCTGGTCAGTTTGATTTCAAGATCTGAAATGAATTCTCATTTTCAGTTTGTTTTGATCAACAGATCCACAAGTGTTCATTATTAGATCCACAAGTGTTCATTATTGCCTGAATGCTGAAATTTCCTTGTTGGTTTGACCATGAAGAACATATGCAGGTCCTTCTGCAACTTATAATTAATTTTGTTTCTGCTAAATATTCTTTCAAGTAACCACTTCAATTTGCTAGTTGATTTGAGTGTTGGGTGCAAGGAGGTTTAGAAACCAATTGTTCTGCAATCTTCTTATTTGGCTACCTAATATTATCCCACATCAACAAAAGAAGAGAAATGGAGAGGGTAGATGTATAGGGAGGTGGCTGAACCACCAAACGCACTTCTTTTTCTTAATTGCTAATATATGAAAAGTTTAGGATCTTTTTGCTTTTCTGTTTGTTTTTCTTGGGGGAACAACAAAGGTTTAAGTGCTTGTTTGCCACTAAAAATGTGGTATTTTTGCATGCATGCCCCTGGATATATGCTTAATTGATTGTATAGTTATGAAGATTGAATGTGCTACAATACCCAATTTTGCAATGTTTGAGATGTAAAATATTAATTTTTAGCTGATTGGCCACGATAGAAGCTAGGGCAGGGTCCATATCTTTGTGAGGTTGAGTTCGATCACATTACATGTGATCATGTGAATAGCCAGTTAGACACATAAAATGGAATCAAACATATAAAACAGAAATGAGACTTGTCTGGTTTTTGTCATTTTTGTTTCATCTATTTTCGGTTTGTTTAAATTTTTGTGTTTTGCTATCATTTCATCTGTTTGATTTTCATTTTATATGTTACATATTATGTGATTGGAGGCTAACAATAAAGTTAGCTTTGTATAATTTGAAAATTGGAGGCTAACAATAAAGTTAGCAAAAAGACCACTAACAAGTTCCAAATTGTATTTCACTGAGTGATGCTTGTATACCATAGAAAGATCGGCTTAGGGCCATTCTGATGCGTCGGAAAAATATTATTTCATAAGGGTTTATTTGCGCACTCTCAAAATCCATATAGGATTTGGGAATTTTATGAGGAAATTCTATGGAACTCTTAATATGTTTGGAACTTCAGGTATCTAAGTGTGCTTTAATTGTCCTTGTATCCTTGCAAAACTGGAATTTGCAAGTGTGCCCTTAGAGGCTATAGCTTTTGTACTTGTGTGTATATATAGAAAATTAGAGGGATATATGTGTATATTTACATATTTGGTTGGCATAAAGTGCGAGAAATGGTTGGAACTGAATTACTTTTCACTTATTTCGGTTCTTTACCCAAACCGGAATCGAAAATTGAGAACCGGAATCCGGTTCTGGTTCTAAAATGAGCCGGTTTTTGCTCACCCCTGGTATAGGTATATATATAATTCGGTTCGGTTCGGTTTTTACGATTTTCGAAAATCAGAAATCTAAATCGAACCGAATTTTTATTTTTTTTGTTCAAAACCGAAATCGAACCGAGAACCGAATAAATCGAACCGAATTGGTTATTCGGTTTCGGTGAATCGGTTCGGTTTTAACCGAATACTGCACAGCCCTACTTAACACCACTATTTGCATGTTTGCATGGATCGTATATTTATATTTGGTCTGTGTTTATTGACTTTAAAAGAGTGACTTCATCTGTCAGAAAACAGAGTTCTTGCAAAAAGAGCCATAGTTGTTTTGTATTTTGTATATACTAGTTGCAAGTACTGCACGTATACAGGAAAGGGTCAATTCTATGCAACCCCCTAAAAACTTACAAAATTATATATGACTCCTTAAAATTTAAAAAGTTAAATATGATTCATATAGGATCTCCCCCCCCAACTCCCTCTGTAAACCTACTCAAGCTCAAGTTAACTTATAACTCGAAGTGCAAAATTACTAAAATACCCCTGTCTCAACTAAGCCCTTTTTGTGTGCAAATAAAAAAAATATCCATGACATTCCTTGAAAAATTAAAATAATCATATAAACATACTTAAACTTCAACTAAATTGCAAAAACAGCCTCCCAAAATAATCATATTATCATATAAACATACTTAAACTTCAACTAAATTCCTAAAAATAAAAGAGATCTTGTTTGATTGGAATTTAATTGGAAAAAAGTTTTTTTTTTTTTTTGCAAAAAATTTGCAGGGCCACGTGTTAATGAGTTATGTCTGTGGGACTCCGCTTGGGAGTCTTTGAGAATTGGGCTGGAGTCACACTTATTTTGAAAACCTAGAGGGGTTTTTTTTAAAAAAACATCAGGGGGGAAAATATAAAAAATATATCTAGTACGAGGGTTTTTATAAAGTTAGGGGGGTTATGTGACCCCTATCGGCAGTGTGAGGGGCAAACTTAGCATTTTCTCGCTGTACTGACCTAACGAATCGAAGGAACTCAACTCCGTAGCATATATTCAAATTGACGACAAAAACCCGAAAGTATGGTATTCGTTTAAACTTCAGATACAAGTCTCTGTCTAAATCTTGGCAATGAATCAGCGTTTGCCTATAAATGTACAGAAAGCTGCATCGTTTGAATTCACAAGTAGAAAGAAGACACTCTTTCAATAGATGGCTGGACCAGCCTCGCTCTCATTCCTGTTGTTGGCTCTTTTGCTGGCTTTTAGTTCTGGCACCTCGACGGCGGAAATCAAATGCGCGGAGGTGATGACCGCGCTCTCGAGCTGCATCAGTTACGGTAGGAGCGGCGGAGAGATGGTGCCGCCCGCGTGCTGCACCGCGGGTGAAGAATCTCAACATGGTCAAGAGCACCCCGGACCGCCAGCAGGTTTGCGTGTGCCTCAAGTCCCTCTTCAGCCAAATCCGCAATATCCAGATGAGCTACGCAAGCCAGATTCCAGCCAAGTGCGGCGTCAACCTTGGCTACCCCATTAGCCTCTCCGTTGATTGTTCCAAGTAAGTCATAAATCCAGTGCTCTTTCATCAGTTTTCACTGAATTATTCCCATAACTACAATATTACAATCTAACATAATATCTAATTAATCATGACTTAGACATAATTTTGCTTATTTAGTAATATCTCAATATAATGCGGGTTTGATGATTATTTTGCAGGGTTAAGTAGATTTTTCATGGATATTATGGGTATCTGTGTTTGGATAAGTATAAGTTTCGAGAATAAATGTAGAACGGCTGCAAGCAAGAGGTGACCAACTTATGAAGAGAAGTGGCAAACTCTATTGTTTTTGCTTTAATGGCTTGTATGATTGCGATTAAGTGTTCTCTACAAGTAAATATTATTCTATTATAGTAACCTCAAAGGGGCATGGTAAGCCGATCTGAGTCTAGATCGGTCGGATCCATTATATTGACAAATATATAAACAGTCCAAATAGTTAAAACTTTAATCTCGAGTCATACTATCCTGGTTTAAATTCTAACAGTTGAAATTTTCGAGCACTTTAGATCCGAAGATAAAAAAATTTTTATTTTACGTTTGTGTTTTGATTCCAAAATGATTTATAAGTGAATCTAATGATAATTTTGAATTATAATAATATTAACAATTTATATTCTTTATTTTTTATTTATAAAAATAAATAAAAAAAAAAAATTTATATAATAATGATTATATTTAAAAAATATACTTCTATTCAATTAAATGATAGAATTAATACATTGCTAACCATATATAAAAATGAGTCGAAAGCAAAGAGAAGTAATTTTTTCATACTTCCATTCGCTTTTAGACAATTAGATATAGCTCCTAAGCATTTAAAGCATTAGTTTGTCAAGTTTAATCTCACTTCCAATTGTTTTTAAAGTTAATAATGCAATTTTTAAGGTTTTGATATAAATGTAGGAGAATTATGACATTTTTTTATGATTTTTATTTAGAGTACTAATCTCTTAGGCCTTGTTTGGTAACGAATTATACGAAAGTTAGTTAGACCAAAATGTTAGTTTTTTTACTAAAAAATAAATATTAATTATTTTACATTGCTATTAGATTAAATTATTAAAAAAATTAAATTAATTTTTTGAATATCAAATTATTGTAAAGTCAATTTTAATAAAAAAAATATTAGTTTAAAAAAAATATTGATTTGTAATTTTAATTTTAGTTTTAGTTCATTACCAAACACACTATGGAATTTAAGTCCGATTTAAATTAAAATTATTTCATCATTAATCAACCTAATTTTATACTAAAACAAAATATTTATTTTAATATAAAATTAGGCCGACTAAGGATAGAGAAAATACACTCAATGTAACATCACATTTAACTCATTAGGGATAAAGTACACTCGATATTTCACCAAGACTTAACATGTACAAAATCATGTGTGCAATTTTGGCTGGCTTTTCGATGTTACACATGCACACGTCCCAGATTGAAGGAATTGGAGATGTGCAATATTCCATTTGAATCAAATAAATCCGTCGAATTTAAAGTGAATAATTAATTTATATCAGTTTATTTATTTTTTGCTTTAGTTTGATTTTTAAAATAAAAAATTTCAATGTTTGATTTTAATTTCAATTTTTTATTTTAAAAAATCGTAAAAATTAAACATATATATAACATTAGTTTTGATTTTGATTTTTGATTTTAATTTGAATTTAGTTTGAATTCGTATTAAAAAAAAATAAAATTAGTTTAACATTTTGATTTTTGATTTAAATTGAATCAAGCCAATATATTTCGGTTCAGTTTTCAATTTTTATAGTATTTTAATTAGGTACAATTTTTGAAATTTTAAAATAAAAAATTTCGATTCATCCTATTCAGTTTGGTTTGATAAAATTGAATGCACAATCCTAAAAAGAAACGAGAAGAGACCAATTTATAATTAATACAACTCCCAGGGGTTTAAAGGTAACAATATTTTCTTCTGCACGTTTTTTTAATTTTTTTTTCGTTTTTGAATTAGAGTATTTTGCATTTTCAAAACTAACCAAGTTGTACTACACTAATTTAAGCACACTTTCTCTCTCCTTTTTCCCTCTGGTTTTCCACTTTCTCTCTCTACCCCTTCCTCCTCACGTGAGCATCCAAAGATAGAAGGAAAGAGGAGAGTGAGAGAGAGGAGAAGGAGGGGATTCGCCAGTGCATGGTTGTGCTTCAGAGATGTTAGTGACCTCAAGCTCCAATCCCATGGGCAGCATGCCCACCCTCATATGCCACGCGTTCTTCCTCCACCTCACCCCGACACTAACCTCTAACCACAACCCTTAACCATGGTTAAGTCCTAACCCTCCCCTTGTTTACTTCTTAATATAAATACTAACTCCATCCTCTTCTTCCTCCTCACCACCACCACCATTACTACTATCCTAGCTCTCTTAGTTTAACAATGAAGGAATCCCCATCCCCTCCTCTTCCTTCTTCTTCTCCTTCCTCTTCAGCTTCTTCTTCTGCTTCTTCCTCCTCCTCGGCTCTGAAGCGCAAAAGAGCCCCCAACAATGACAAACCCGCCGCCGCCCCGGCCACCCCCGCCACCCGGAGAAGCTCAGTCTACCGCGGTGTCACCAAGTAATGTTGCATTCCTTCTACGGTTTCATTTAGATTTCTGATGCAGAACCAGAATGGAGCTCTCATCAAACTGTGGAGAAGCAGGCACAGGTGGACTGGGAGGTTTGAGGCCCATCTCTGGGACAAGCACTGCTGGAACCCCGTCCAGAACAAGAAGGGCAAGCAAGGTATGGACTGGTTAAAGATCCAAGAAATATGCTGCTTTTCATTTTTTTATATTTTGTTTGATCTCTGATGCTGATATTTCTTTTGCCCTTTTTTCCCTTCTTTTTTGATGTTGCTCTTTCGTCTGTCACGGTGATCTGCATTTCTATTGTTCCACATGGTGTTGCTGCCTTCTGATCCCACGGCTTAGTTTATTTGGGTAAGCTGCTTGATTTCAGAGTTGAATCCTGATCTGGGGATTTGTTTTTTCTATTGTTAGTAGGATCCGATGCTTCTGATTTGTTCTTTTTTTTTTTTTTAAATTAAGTTTGTAGTTTAATTGGGATTAGATTTGGTGTCTAGGTGCTTATGAAGAGGAAGAGGCTGCTGCCCATACTTATGATCTTGCTGCCATGAAGTATTGGGGCCCTGCTGCCATCCTTAATTTTCCCGTAAGTTTTTAATTTCACCTTCAAAATTCTGTGTTTTGCTATTTTTTTAATTGTCTTTCAATTTATGATTTTTTTTTTTTTAAAAAAAATTTAGGCGCATACATATATGAAGGAATATGAGGAAATGCAGAGAACATCAAGGGAGGAGTACCTGGCTTCTCTCAGGCGCAAGAGCAGTGGCTTCTCCAGGGGTGTCTCCAAGTACAGAGGGGTTGCCAGGTTTTTATTTCTTTTTATTTCTTCATTTTTTTTTAATGTCAATCTGGTCTATTTGTTGCATGTCTGTTTAGAAAATAGGGGCTGCTTAATTGAGATTTATCTTAAAATTTATTTGCTAAATAATTTGAAATTGATAAAATGGTGATGGTTTTCGATAATGTGGGGGTGTTTTCGTAAATTTATGCAGGCACCACCACAACGGGCGATGGGAGGCCAGGATCGGGAGGGTCCTTGGAAACAAGTACCTTTATTTGGGCACCTTCAGTAAGTTCAGATTTAATTGTTTTCGCCTTTTCTTGAAAACTAACTAAAATGTATACTCAGTCAATTATGTCGAATTTTGTATTGTACGCTGAGCATTCGCTTGACAGTTGTATTCATTTCTCGTTCCGAAGATATCACGAATACATACCGTAGAATGCAGGTTCATCCTACGATTGCAAGGAGTTGAGGGTCCTCTTGAGCTTGTCCGGCCGGGTCGTAGACTAAGTCATGTTTGTTTGACATCAATAAATAAACCATATATATATATATTCATGTTTTAGGGGTTAATTGCCGGTTTGGTCCTATTCCGATTTTAAAAATCGTGAAATTAAGAAAATTGAGTAATTCCATATAATTACAGGAATTGAAAGAATTAGATAATTTCAATGTTTAGATGAATATTTACGATAGGAAATTGAGAATTGGTCAATTCATAAAGTCTAAAATTTCGTTGTGGGGTTGATAAACAGAATTGATTAATTCTATTAATTTATTAAATTTTTGTGTTTAATTAACGTGAAAATTGAGAATTAGCATATTACAAAAAATAATAATTTATATATAAATTAATACAAAAATATAATAAACTTAATATAAAATTTGATAATTATAGAAATATATATTAACTAATTATTATTATTTAATATAATATTATTATTTTCATATAAAATAATTTTTAATAAATAAAAAATAGTTTTTTTTTGAAAATATTTTATTTTGTAAATAATTAGAAAAGTACAATAATAATATTATTAAATATATAAAAATAATTTAAAAAAAAATCATTTAAAAAGGTCAAAAAATAGTGAGTTCAACAAAGAAATAGTGAAAAGTTCAAGGGGTTATTTGCAAAAACCAATCGTCCTCCACCTCCTGTTGTTCCGGCTCCCTTCTTCCCCACAGCGCACGACCAACAGATCGAGCTCCTTCACGCTGATCGTGTTCCTCCGCGCTGATTGTGCTCGATCACTGACGGAGACGTAGATCGAGCACAGAGCGCGGTCGAGCACAGTGCAAGGTTGAGAACGAGGCACGGTCGAGCACGGGGCGCGGTCGAGCACAGTGCAAGGTCGAGAACGGGGCACGGTCGAGCACGGGGCGCGGTGGAGCACAGTGCAAGGTCGAGAACGGGGCGCGGTCGAGCACGGGGCGCGGTCGAGCACAGTGCAAGGTCGAGAACGGGGCACGGTCGAGCACGGGACGCGGTCGAGCACGGGGCGCAGCCAAACAATTGCAAATCGACAACAGAAGGCCCAATCATCCTCCAACAGCCGTAGATCAACTACAGAAGGGTCAAATTTTCAGATGACCGGCGTCGGCTCACCGCGGAAGGCACAAACCGAACTCCTTCGCGCTGATCGTGCTCGATCACTAACGGAGACGCAGATCGAGCACAGGGTGCGATCGAGCACAGTGCAAATCGAGCTTCTCCGTGCAAATCAAACTTGATCACTGACGAAAGACGAGCACGGGGCGCGGTCAAGCATGGTGCAAATCGAGCTCGATCACTGACGGAAGACAAGCACAGGTGCAGTCGAGCACGAAGACGAGCTTCTCGGCGCGGTTGAGCACAAGCACTATCGAGCATAAAGATGAGCTCCTCAACGCGGTCGAGAATGGGCGCAGTTGAGCACGAAGACGAGCTCCGAAAATGGCTAGGAATCCGTTATGAAGTCACGGAAAAGCTTGGAAAAACCTGGGAAAGCAGAGGAAATTCGGCATTGGGACCCATGCCAATTCCCCCCGGAATTGGCTTCTTCCTAACCCTAAGAGAGGGAATCCAAAACCGGAATCAAGGGTCTTTGGGAATCAGCCAATTCCTTTGATTTCGATTTTAAGAATCGAACCAAACACAGAAATGGAAGGAATTGAGAGTCAATTTCTTCCATTCCTTCAATTCCGAGTTTCAGGAATCGAACCAAACGGGACATAACAGTCCATATCTTGGAGTGTTTGGACTTTGGTGTGCGTGTTGCGTGCCTAATCTATCATTAATTAGTGCTAAATATTAAATTTGGTGCTTTCATGTCATAATTTCATAATTATTGTTTGTTATATCGTGTAATCTAATTCAAATTTCAAAAATGTGTAGACACTCAGGAGGAGGCTGCGCATGCTTATGACCTTGCAGCAATAGAGTACAGAGGCCTGAACGCAGTCACCAATTTTGACATGAGCTGTTACCTCCACATACCCAACCAGATCCCCCAACCTGAGCATCTTTTGGCCCCGCTGCGGTCGTCCCTGCCGCTGTTCCCGCCCCATTTCAACGACTCGAACCCGATCGCGAAACATAACGAACCTGTAGCGATGCCAATCCCAGGCGAGCAGCTCGCCAACCCTTGGGGCCTTTGCATGGATCCCGGGTTGGCTGCTGATGCCATGAATGGCATTGCTATCGATGAGGCCACCGACTTGAGTGGCCTACTCGATGGCAGTGTCTTTGAAGATGATATCGAGCATTTGTTCGAAGAGTCCAATTTCATCGGTAGCAGCGAGGGCGGAGACAGCGGGACCAAAGAAGACGGGTTGCAGGCTGATTCGGCGGCGAAGGAAGGCAGCGACCCCAAGGGGCAGTAGAAGCTGAAATCTCTGGTTGTAACTCATGGTTTTTCTAGTAGGTGCAGTTCTTGAGTTTCTTAGCTTGGTTGTGGTAGTAATGGTGGTGGTGGTCCTCTTCTGAGATTTGTCTGATGAACAGTTGTCGAATGGTTTCAGTTTGTTCGTCTTGGAGCTTTAGATTTGTATATTTGTCTGGTTTTTTTTCTCTCTTGGGTCATGTCTCAGGAGTTTTTGACTTAATTAAATTTTTGCAAATGACTCGGGTCTCCAAGAGTACCCCTGCATTTGCTGTTATTTTGCAAAAACCTTCTTTATGTTGCATTTTATCCCCCTTGCTAGCGTAGCTAACAATTTCAGTTTCTTGAGGGTGGTAGTTGCAAAAATGGCAAATACTATTTACCTTATTGGCTTAGCTTCAGGCCCATTATACCGGGTCAAATACCAAGCGGAGGCTCTAGAACTAACAGGAAGACAAGAGCAAGCAACTCACGGCCTTTGGTTGGAGGATGGCATGAACAAGTGAATTTGTCGCTTTTCTAACAGATGAAGTCAACACAGAATGTGTGTACTATGGTAGTACTTATTTTGGTTATGTCAAGAATATAATATTAGACACCGTTGGATTTGAGATTAAAATTAATAAATTATTTTTATAAATTAATATTTTTTTATTAAAATTAATTTTATAATAATTTAAAATTTAAAAAGTTATTTAAATTTTTATAATAATTTAATTTAATAACGATGTAAAATAAGTAATATTAATTTTGTAAGAAAAAAAATTTTGAAATAAACTGATCCTAATCTTGATATCCAATCAAACGATGACTTAGAGATTTGGGTTAACCTAAATCCAAATTATTTAAGAAATAGGTTAAATTTTTTAATTTGAAAATGACCAATTTATTACACGGATTTTATGACATGATTTGCATAAATTATCTTTTAAACAGGCTGTGTTTAGGTCAATATTACGAGACCTATATGACTCATATAATTTAGATGGGCCAAACTAACACATTTATGAATTGATCGAAATGTAATTTTTATAATAATATTTAAAATGATAATCTACAATAATAATGTAACAATATTCTAAAACACTCCCATAACAATTAAATACAATTATTTGTTAGAATCAATCTAATAGAATTATGGTTATCTACTAAAATCAGTACATCTACATAAATGGGTTTAAATAGGTGCAAGTTTTGATGGATGTATGAATGGGTTGACCAAGTAGGACAAAGAAGTATGGCTCAATGGCTCGTAGATTGTTTAGGGGGAAATGCTACATTTGAAGCTGTGAAAGGCAAATTTCAGGACTTCAAATGAATGACTTAGGTTACAACCCACATGGCTCCAACCAATCAACCTCTTGAATGGCTACAATGAAGCTTTATTCAAGTTGGCTTGGAAGGTTTATTGAAGTTACACAACATTGTGGAAAGGGTGCAATCGGGCCAATGTGAGAATCCATTTGGAGATTGATCTCTAGCAGCCACTACGGCATGGGGATATGATCAAAGAGGAGGATGCCAATATTTGTGGGCTACTTTTGGTATACAGAAAAACCCTAAACCCTAAGCCTCGACTTGTTGGTCTAAACTATTAACAAAAAACTAAACCCCAAACTTTGCTTAGTCAATGTATTCTTAGGGTATATTTATTTCATAAAATTTAAAAAATTTAAAAATTTTAATATTTTGAAATTTTAAAATTTTCGATTTAAAAATTCTAATAGTATATTTATTTTGTAAGACATGTAAATTCAAAATTTTAAAATTTGGTATTTATTTTGTTGAATTTGTAAATTTCAAAATAATAAGTTTTGTGACGTCATATGCTGAATTTTAAATTCAAAATTTTAAAGTCCAACAAATTTCGAAGAATCAGTAAATTTTATAGTTACTAAAATTTGGAAGTTCTAAAATTTCAAAGTTTTGCATAATAAATATTGAATTTTATAATTCTCGAAATTTGAAAGTTTAGAAATTTTGAAATCTTACAAAATAAACAAGCTCTTAAAGTACCAAGCCTACAAGCAAAGTAATATTCATATGGAAACTCGGGAATATTTTATCCCTCTTGCAATCATAATGAAAACGAGAATGCTCAACTAGTGATTCTGGATACTAAGATGAAGATAGAGATAGCTATAAAAGGCCTAGGAATGAAATACTAAGAGCAGATAAGTTTATTTGGAGTTTTTGTACAAGGCTTTGCATTTGGCAGAAGATAAAATCATATTGTTTGTTCAAAAATCTTTTCACACATGGTGCTTCTCTAAGCCATGAAATAATAATTTAGTAGATGACTACCTTATTTCAATTTCTAATACATTTACAATGTGATCTTCTCCATTTTATTGGAATGGTTGAGATTTAAATTGCAAAACTTGATTTGTTCTGACTAGGTGGGTCTTATTTCAAAAATGATCATTATTTTATCACAGGCCTTGACACACTCTCTTCAATATGTTGCTAGTGCAAAAGTGCTACTTACAACTAAAGCCAACTTATAGAAAGCATATGATAGACAACATAGATAAAAGGCACTTTGACTTAATGTCAGAGAAGAGTTTTGCGCAACACGAAGATGTTATATGTCATTAATTATTCAAGGAATTTCAAAAAAGTAATAGAATGAAATCGAGATTTGAGAGAGAATCTAGCATACCTGGCTAATCAAACCTTGGTTTGCTGAGGAATCATTGCTATCGTTGACAACAGAGAAGGAGCAAGCCTAGGATACTGAAAAAAAAAATGATCTTAGATGGCTAAAAGGAGAAATTTGTAATTTCTATATATTATTCTAATCCGCTTGGGTTTTGTTAAATCTAACTCATGCCCAATATACCTTTTTTGGCAAAAAATGGGGGTTAGGACAACTAACCCCCTATTTAACCTATTGTTAGATAAGTTCCTTCATCATTATAGATTCCTCAAAGTCTAGAAACTCTAATATTATTGACCTTACTTACTCTTTGGAAATGAATCTTTTTGGAATTCGAAAAACAATAATATGGAAGCTTGGGTAGATTTCATTCTTCTTACAATGATCATGAAAATGAGACTGCTTAATAGTGAAGTTAGTTATTGACATAAAAATAGAAAAATATGTAAAAGATTTACTAGGTATGAAATATTGAGAGTGGATGGCTTTATTTTTGAGTTCTTTCCTAAGACTTTACATTTTGGTATTATTTGTTTAATAATTCTTCCATGCATCGTACTTCTTTAGGGCATGGAATAATGTTTTGATAACTCTCATACAAAAATTAGTCTGCTATATTCATTGATATCTGTAGTCCCATTTACAAGGTGATATCTTCCATTTGTGGTGGAGTGATTGAGATTTAAATCACAAAACTTAATCTATATAAATTAAATGGGCTTTATTTCAAAAAGGGTCATTATATATCACATTCTTTTAGTACGAGAGTTAGGACACTCTTTAATATGGTATTCAAACAAAAATGCTACTGACAACTAAGAATTGACTTTCAAAAAGCATACCATAGGCTTAGCTAAGAGAAAATTGACTCGATGTTAGGGAAGATGTATGTTTGCACAACATGAGGATGTTGGATATTATCAAAGACATAAGAAATTCTGAAAAAAAAAAACAGAATGAAATTGAGATTTGAAGGAGAATCCGACATACCTTGCTAATCAACCCTGGGTTTGTTAAAGAATAGGCGCTATCGTTAAGTGAAAGTATGGTGATGGTTGCACGCCGCTGAGACGAACAAAAACCCTAACCTACGGTTAGAGCAAAGAAGGGGATCATAGACGGCGAAAAAGGGAAAGTTGCAGCTTTTATAGTATGCGTTCATCCAACTTGCCAAAACCGCCTCAGAGGTGTTTCAATAACTTATGTGTTGGCAGCTGAAACGTGACGCGAGTTTTATTAAATCTAGTCCATGCTCAATATCCTATTTCGGAAAAATATAGGGGTTAGGGCAACTAACCGAGCCCCTTTGTGCAATAGAGTCTTCGTTATTGTCATTTGTTTGAAACTTAAAAACCCTAGGAGATGAGAATTCTGATCTCTATAGGGGAATTGTTTCGATCGTGTTAATAAATTATTTTTTATCTCTGATGCTCTCTATCAATTTGTTACTATCTCTCTACATTTAGGGTTTTCCATTTGGTAGATTTTATAATTCTACAAAACCATGTGATTTTATGAGTTTAAGATGCCAAGTTTGTTGTTGGGATTCGTAGCGAAAGTCTCGCGAATTACTTTGTTCTCAAATAATATAAAAAATAAAAAATAATATAAAATAAAAAATAATATAAAATACAACGATATACGTAATTCACTCAAAATCGGATTACATCCACGGGGGGAGC
The DNA here is from genome assembly GCA_005019695.1 of Trichopus zeylanicus subsp. travancoricus. NCBI lineage: Eukaryota > Viridiplantae > Streptophyta > Magnoliopsida > Dioscoreales > Dioscoreaceae > Trichopus > Trichopus zeylanicus. The sequence continues at coordinate 100,600 of RXID01014555.1, forward strand.
GAGAAATTCACTATCAAAAAGTTTTACAAGAGTGTACACAAAAGACCGTATTTTTTTCTTACTCAACTAAACTCTTTTACCAAGTTTTGGTAATATCTTCACCTTCAAAGAGAATCTACAAGAGAACATCACAAAAAATCACCACGAGAAACCATCGAAAAACACTAGAAAGATTCACACACGAACACACACTCTCTTTCTCTTCTCTTTATTCTCTCTATTTTTCTCTGGTTCAACCTTAGCATTATTCCACTAAACCTTATATATTATTAGAATATTTATAGATCCTTATTGAGTCTGAGTTTTACTCTAATTATAACTCCTAATATTACAAATCAATCATAAGTTTGAATCTAACTTTGCATTCTTACTTTAACTCAAATTTTAATTTAAGTTCGAGACATCCAAAACTCAACAGTTTGCAAATCTATGCATCTTTTCTCTACATGATTTACAAAAGAATTCATTTTTTTGAAGTTTTCAAATGAGGAAAGATTACAATGCTGAAGCATTTTTTTTTTATTTCATGAAATTTGGTATGTTACTTACTTGATAGAAAATATTTTTTTTACTATATGGATTTTGCCCCAAAGTTGGTAATTTCCTTAATAATTTGGGATTAGATTTTTATTGTTAGATTTTGTCTCAAACTTTGGGCATGATTTTGCAAAATTAGCTATGGATTTATGAGTTCAAATATCTAAATTTGAAAATCTATGCGATCCCAAGATTGAGCTTAAAGTTTTATATTCAAGTCGTGACATAGCTAAAGCCAGAATTTATATACTAGAATTTTCGAGTTGAGTTCAGGTTGTGGATTTGTCCTGTTCATGTTGGCATATTATTGAGCTTGAGCCCGACTCACAGCTTGAAAGAGCCAAGGCTAAACCCAAAATTTTCGGGCTAGGTTGAACAGAGCCTTTAGGCCACTCAAACCTCCTATTGATAGCCCTAGGTCGAAGGTTAGGTTTGGGTGGGTCTTCGATTAAAAATCCTCGACGGAGGCACTTTCGGTAAGTTCAATTTAATTTAGTTCACCTTTTTTGAAAATTAATTGAATACATAATCTATTAATTATTTGAATTTTTATTCTAAAACTAATAAATCATTTTTATACACTAATATTTTTTTTTATCAAAATTAATACTTTAATAATTTAAAATTTAAAAAATTATTTATTTTTTATAATAATTTAATTTAATAATAATGTAAAATAAATAATATTAATTTTATTTTAAAAAAATAATTTTGAAAAAGACTAATTCTGACCCTGATCCCAAATCAAATTTGACCTTATGTTTCCATAGCTCTAGGAGCCCAATTTATCAATTTTGCTTGACAGTTGTGATTTTGAATTTTGAAAGTTTTTTTATAAAATCTAGGTTAATCACCCAATTGTCCTAGTTTAGAATTTGGGTTGTCTCTCATTTGCCAAATCTACATATATTTCTAGGATTTTTAAAGTCAATCTATTTTAACATTTCACTTTATTATTAATGTTAAATAATTAATTTGGTGCTTTCTTTTTTATAATTTTTTATATTTTGTGATCTAATTTAAATTTAACAAATGTGATGATGGTGGGAACAAGACCTCAATTCCCTCCATAGTAATGAAGTTCATTAATCAAACTATGCAACCTTTGTTTCTGCAAACCATTAATCACACCAATTTGTTTTTCACTGATCCTATCTTTTCCATATCCTCTTCCAATTCTGCCAACGCAGCGGTGTCGTTTTGCTCGCTATAGCCTCTCGTTAGTATTTCATCCACCACGGAATCAGAAGCAATGCTCTTCAGCGCCATATCATCAACAAGCTGCCTTGCTTCAACCATCAGTCCTCTTTGAGCGAGACCACATATAAGCGAACTAAAAGTGAGCGAATCAGGAGAAGCACCATTCTGAAGCATCAATGATGTGTAACTGAACTTGTCAGGGCAGAATACCCAAATCCAACATTTTGACAGACACCTTCTCGGCATCATTCAGACATCCAACCTTCATCAATAAGGATGGTGTAGGAATTTGATCTGAAATGATGCTCTTTTGCTTCCTTCACAAGCCCGTGCTTACAAAGCCCGTCCAACACCGCTGAAACACCAATCACAACATGATCAACCCCTCGCTTAAGCATTTCATCAAACACATGCAAAGCCCCCTTCACATCACCTGCTTTAAAATGAGCATCAATGAGCGTTGTCAATATAACTTTGTCAGGAACCAACCTTCTTCTCTCCATCCTTCGCTTGGCTCCCAAAGCTCTATCCAAATGGCCGTTGCTACGAATTCCCCATATAAACACCCCATAATCATTAACATCAAGCTCAAGTCCCCTCCCACTCATTCTTTTTAAATACGTCATTGCTGCGTCTGATTTCCCCTTCTCGAAATGTCCATCTATCATCACATAAAAACCGCCGCATTGGGCTCAACTCCTCTGTCACGCATTTCATCAAACATCTCTTATGCACACTCTATCATCCCTTCCGTACAGAGCCCATTCACACGCGGATTATTAGTGAACGCATTTGGCGACAGGTTCATCGCCGCTATCTGAACATACAGCCTGACTGCTAAATCAACTTCCATCGATCAAATAAGTGAATCTCACCGCATTTGGCGAGGAGGCCTCAGACTCCATTTCGTCGAACACCTTGTGTGCGGAGTCAAATCACCCAACTTCCCAAACATAACAACCAAATCACTAAACATGATCACAATCGGCAAAAAGCACTTGCACATTGCACCGAAATAGCACGTAGCCGACATCCGCATCCTGCTCTTGCAGAAGACAACAATAATGGTGTTGAAGCTGACTGCATCAGGACCGGGACCTTGTGACTGGACACGAGGTATGGGCCGAGATGCGGCCGCGAGGTCGCCAGCGGCGCAGTACGCGTGAAGGAGAGAGTTGAAAGAGAAGAGGTCGGGGCGGAGTCGGAGGGCGCGGAAGTTGGAGGAGAGGAGGGGCTCAGTGGCGGCGGAGTTGTGGAGGACGGAGAAGAGGTGGAGGAGGGAGGAGAGGGAGGAGAGGTGGGGAAGGAAGCCGCGGGAGACGAGGGCGGAGAGGAGCTTGAGGGCAAATGTCACCGAGGGAGGCGCGGAGTAGGCCGTAGAGATGGAGGTCGAAGTTCGTGGGGCGTGGGAAGAGCGATCAGCAGCGGAGATCGGCGATGAAGCGGAGGGAGTCGAGCGGCGGCGGTTTTTATGAATGGTAAAAGCGCGGGAAAGATTGTCCATTCAAGTAGGGTGTTAAGCGGATCGGGTTCTGGTTCGGGTCGGATTTTGGAGTCAAAAAAAGGGATATTTACACAGAGTACCTTATCTTTTTGTCTAATTAATAATCAATCATTAAGTTTAATGATTTTGTAAACTGAGAAAAAATAGGGTGTATTATCAGCTTGCGATGACATTGAATATTGTTATGTGATATAATAAATCGATTGATTGAGCAAAAGCATGATCATCATATAGGAAATAAAATATTAGTAATTATTTTTACATAAAATGATAATATCTGTGGCGTTGTAAATCGGCATTAGATTATATATTTCTAAAAAGGTTGATATTATTTAAATTATTACGATGTTTTGATTTAATTTTTCATCTTCCTACAAAGTTTTCATAAGCTTAAATATTTTCTCATTTTTTTTTTGTTTATATATTAAAATTCTTTTTGAAATTGTCACCAGAAAATTTTCAGGAATAGATGCATTAGCAATTTTGGAGTCAAATGGAGTAGAAATACTTGGTAATTACAGATTTCTGAAGATAGTGAAAACTGTGGTATGCTAATTCAGAAAAAAAGATTGTGTTTTACTTTTCGTCCATTAGTTCTTCAAAGAAATTCTATCCATGTAAAGCACTTGGTGAGAAGAGCCGTCCGACAGAAAAAGGCACCAGCTTGCAACAAAACCATTGTTAGCATCCTACTTCATTTTTATTAACTTTAAAACAAAGGAATCATGAAATGATTTAGTAAATATATAATATAATAAAAATATATTATTAGTGCAAAACTTACTCTCTTAAATATTCTCGAGCTTTTCGAATCTTTTCTCAACATTAATTTCTGCTTTGCATTTCCAAATCCAATCTTGAGTATAAAGAATAATTTATATTAATATAAGAGTAAAAGAGTTATAAAAATGATTAATTATATGCCATCTTATACTAGAAGTTGACTCAAAGGCAATTGTGAAAATGGATATAGTTAAAATACCACGAGCCATCTGTGAAGAAAAAGAAAACCCAAGATTATTTACTTTTCAAAAGACCAAAATATCAAAATTCGACTCTTTTTTTTTAAATCCTCAAACATATATTTGTCTAATTCAGATTTCATTTCACCACCCTTAAAAGGTTTTTTATGCTTATTGAGCATACTATTTAAGATATATTTTCTAATTATATTGGCATATTGAGTCATTCACTATCTTGTATCCTTCTAAAATAAGAGCTTTGAGCTTGAGGTTGTAGTTGCATCTTGCATTTTCTTGAAGAAATTATCTATAACTTCATGCACTTTTTTTTTATTATGACACCACTTTGACCTTTATACCTTTTTTTGACTCCAATATCAATATATTCTAATTTGTGCCTTGAATCAAAGACAATAGCAATGAAAAGTCTCATATTAATCTTCTTTAACTCAGTATTGTCCTGACATCAAAGAAGTCATATCTTGAACTTTTAGTTATTGCTTGGTTTCCACATCTTAAAAGAAGGTTAACTCAATAGATCCTACAAAAAAAATACTTGTAACATGTAAAGGGAGCCATATGCTTGATGAGTCAAGTCATGAAAATACTCTAAAAAGGTAACAAATTGCCTAATATTTTTCCAATCAAAGATAATAGGAATTGCGTCCTAATTATTAAACTCTTTAAAAAATTTGTCACCTTTCTCTTCAATTTTTTCAAAAGCCCATTCAAAAGTTTGAGTTATTTCAAGTATTATTTTGGTAGAATTTCACTTTGTGAATACATCCAAATAAAGACATTTCTACTTTCAATTTTTTCAATTTTAATATATTCCTTGAACTTCTACAACTTCGCTGTAGAATATCTCACTACAAGCCTAACCCAAGCATAGAATTTGACATCTCATTCAAATTATCTTTCACCATAAGTTATAATGATGGGTTGTGCATCGTATATGAAGGTATCTTGCTTGTGCCAAATAATTATCCCAACTTAATTTTTTTAAAATAAGAAATAGCACTATCATTTGAAATACGTTAAACACCAAAATAGTTAAAACATTATCAATTCCCTTTTCCTATGACTCCACTCTTCTAGTATCAAAACATTATCTAAGAAGTATCAACATAATGTATTGTGATACACATATAGTTTATTTTTTGAATTAATGTATAAGTATCAATGGTTAAACACACCCTTTGTTAGGACTCATTGAAATATTATTCAAATTTTATCTTCTCATTTGTTGTGTAAAAAATGGATATCCACCATAATTTACACTATAGAAGAAAAAAAAAAGAGAAAAAAGAATACAGAAGAAATTTACATAATTCGATATATGACTTACTCCATGGGCAAAAATGATTTAAAGAATATTTCATTAATAAAAAAAAGAAGAGATTACAATAACAAAAAATAAAACTTCAATATCATAAACTCTCATAAAAAACTAATTAGTCTAGCCTTTACAAGACATTTTAAGGATTTGATCTGTCTCTCTATCTCACACTTGAAAATCTTAGATGAATAATGTATTCATAAGTGACGTAATTGAATTTGAGTCAGCATAGGAGACAAATTCAAATAGGGATCCTGCTCACTAACCTATATCTTGGAGTACAAGACCAATTCAGAGAAGGATCCATACTACTAATTGACGTCCTAATCAAAATCTTAATTTGACTAGGATTTTTCAAAAAATTTAAATTAAAGACATGACTAAGTCAACCATCTCTATCTTGACTCAAATCCTCTTATTCTTTGAGTTTGAATTTTCAATAGATGCCTACACCATCATCCCATATGGTGAGATCAACAATCTTAAACATTGATTAAATCCAAGGAGAACTTAAACTTGTCAATCAAAATCACTTTTGTCAACATGTCTGTCAAATTTCTTGTAGTATAAGTTTTTTGTAAAGAAATTTTACCATCTTCAACAATATCCTAGATAATTTAAAAAAATGATATTTATGTACTTTGATCTAACATGGTATATCTCGTTCTTTACAAAATATATGACGCTTTAACTATCACAAAAATTAGGAAAGACACTTTGAGGAAAACTAATTTCACTTTGCCAAATATTTTAATCATAGAACTTATTTCACTATTTTTGTAACTACAATATATTCAAATTCTATCATAAATGATATTACAATTGACTTAAGATACACCTCCAACTAATAGAACCATCACAAAGAATGAAAAGAAACTAGTGAGGAATCGTTATCAATAAAAGTCTTTAGAATAGTTTGAATTTGAGTTAGAGTAAGATACTAATTTAGATAAGAGTCTAGTTCACTAATCCATATCTTAGAATATGAGACCAACTTAGAGAAGGATTCAGATTACTAATCGACATCCTAATTAGAATCCTAATTTGACTAGAATTTTTCAAAAAATTCAAATTCAAGATATGACCAAGCAATAATCTCTACCTTGACTTGAATCTTCTTATTCTTCGAATTTGAATCTTCAATAAATGTCTACACTATCATCTTGTATGACAAGATCAACGATCTTGAATATTGATTAAGTCCCAGAAGAACTTGAACTTATCAATCAAAATAACCTTTGTCTATGTCTACCAAAATTTTTGAAGTATAAATTTTTTATAAAGAAATATCACCATTTTAAATAATATCCTAGATAAAGTAAAAAATTAATATTTATGTACTTTGATCTAACATGGTATAGCTGGTTCTTTATAAAAAGTATGACACTTTGACTGTTGTGAAAATTAGGAAGAATACTTTGAGGGAAATCAAGTTCACTTACCAAACCTTTTAACCATAGAGTTTCTTTCAGTATTTTTATAGCCATCATATACAAATACCACTAATTCATGTCCTAATTTAACTAGGATTTTTCAAAATTTTGAATTCGAGACATGACTAAATCAACACTTATCCTGTAGAGTTGATGACAATATCTAGTCACAGCCTAATGTGAAGAAATTTAAAATCTAGGACATACTTGAGACATAAAATATTGAAGGCCTTTATGTTCCACAAAATTAAAAGATAATTACTCTATAATAATCATATATGTCAATATTCTTATAATGTTTTCTTAATCAAACTTCCTACTAGTTGGCATACTTTCACATTCTACTCCCTTTTGAATAGGTTACATAACAAGTTGTGTTTGAGATGTAATGATATTGCGCAAATATTATTTACAATGATTCATGTGATTTTTAAGAGAAGAAGTGTCATTTTTTTTTAATCACAAAAAAATTCATTAATGAAATAGTTGCATTTAGCTTTGATCAACTTGTCTGGTATCACAAGCATATGTAAATGCTCCCATACAACTAATTGTTCTATTATTTTCTTTCTTGCGACTCGAGGCTATGACAAATAGATGCAATGACCTCATTTGAAGCTCCCATAGCCATAGGAGTTGCTTAAGAACTTGAATTTGACATGCAAATACTTGGATTTGTGTGTGGAGTCTTATTCCCATTTGACATCTTGCAAATAAGCCACACAGATTATATATGAGGATGAATAGAAAAACCAGACATCATTTGGTAGCGGGTTAGGGTCAAGGGTTTCTTGATTTTTTTTAAAAAAATTAATATTAATTATTTTATGCTATTTTTAAATTAATTTTTATAAAAAAAATTAATTAATTTTTTAAAATTTAAATTATTATGGGATAAATTTTAATAAAAAAATATTAGTTTATAAAAGTGATTTCCTAATTTTAACTTTAACTTTACTCTTGACTTTACCTAAGGACCTCTAAAGTCCAAAAAACTCTTTTGATTTAAAGACATAAATTTCCAATGACTAGAATAAAAACATAAATTTTCAATTACTATCAGAAAAAATTAGCCATAAAGCCTTTTCGTGGTTTATAAGCTCGCAGCTAACTCAATAAGTGACATTGCTCATCGACAACGTCACTAATTTTGAGTGACTCATCCGATGATTGTATTTTTGAGGATGACATTGAGCATCTGTTCAACTGAGTCTGATTTCATCGAAGGTAGCGAGGCAGAACTTGCTCGGACGAAGGAGAGTGAGTTTTTTCTTTTTTTCTTTTTTTTTGAAAATAAAAGGAGAGTAAAATAGTTGTTGAATGAGATTCAAGAAAATTGAAATTTTGACTTAAATCATTTTACTACTTGAAGAATATGACCTTTGCAATTTTATCTACGTCAGATCTACCCAATCCGATTATAAGAGTCTAAATTAGTGATAAGAGAAATAGAATTTGTAACACTCACTTGTTTTGAGGAATGCGGCCAGAGGAGGTCCCTAGCAAATCCCCTCCAATGTCAGAATAACTTATAATAGAGCTCTTTAACAATACAAAGAACGTCGGGGGATTCAGGCAACACGACCTCAATTCCGTCCGTAAATCTGAAGTTCATCAATCAAACTATGCATCCTTTGCTTCTGCAAACCACCAATCACACCAATTTATTCACCACCATTGGATGTGCTTGAAAATAAGGCGGACGGAAATCATGTATGTGTTTGATTACCCGATGTGGCCGAAGTGGGAGGAGAGATTCAGTAAGTTTGAGGAAGTACTGGAGGATCTCCTGTTTGGTTGTATTTTTTTCCGAAATGTGAAGTTTCTCTACTTCTCCCATTTTCGGTATTTGTTTTGGTAAATTTTTTTGAGAATTCTCCAAGCTCCAGAAGTTTGGGTTGTTTGCTTCATTACAATTTTCTACCCAAGTACAATTTTCTCGGTTAAAATGCCCCAGCTTCTGCATCCTTCAAAAGATGACTGACTGAATAGACTAGTTGTTGTTGGCCATCGGTTTCTTTGACCAGGACAGAGCTCATTGCCAATTCACTAGCAGTGGCAGACAATAGAAGAACATCTCCCAAGTAATGCTTTTACTAATGCATTTGGAGAAGTGAGGCGCTCCTTTAGTTTAATGAAACTCTTTCAACATTCTTTTATCCACTAAAATATTTTTGCATGCTTCAAAGATATCAAAAATGGAAGACATTTATCAACAGAATGAAATAAGTGTTGTGATGCATCTTGGTCAGTTGCTGAACCTCCATAATAGACTTTGGGTAGGGCATATATCAAGTATTTTTTTAATGTTATCCAGAGTTCCTTCAATCTCCCATTAAGAAATAAGGTAACAAAAGAATTTGTCAAAAAGAACATCAAAATTCAATTTCTCCATTTAATTTCAACGAATTGACCGTTTCCAAATTTCAGACATCCAAAAGTATTAAAATTTCTAAATTTTCGAAACAGATTTTAAGGTCATTTTATTGTGATCTCAGCTAAAACTGACACATTTTGACTGATTTTTTTTTTCGATTGAAGCTTAAAACCTTGCACTAAATCTCGTCAAGGTCCCAAATGTCTCTTCCAAATTTGTTTGATATTTCGGATCTTCAACACTATTCACTAGTACACTATCAACATAAGTTTTCATGTTCTTTCCGAGTTGCCTCCTGAAGACCTCGGACACCATGCTTTTGGAAAGTAGTGCTTGCATGCTTCAAGTCCAAGCATATTCTATAATATTAGAAGGTACCTTGATATGTGATAAACGAGGTATAACAACCAGAGAAATTATGTCCATGATGAATTTATCCTCAACAGAGGGAGGCAAACTTTAGGGCAAGTTTTGTTTAAATATATAAAATCCATGCCCATTCACCATTGACATTAGTTTTTTAAACAGTAACATCCGATAACTAGTTAGGGTAAAATACTGCTACAACAAAACAGCTCTGTATCACTTCTCATAACTCTTATCACTAGCTATGAAAAGCCAACAATATTTGGCACTAAAATGTGCTACATTTGGTTAGGCACCATATTTACACCAATGGAACCAGAGCTTCAGCCTATTTTTGTCATCCGATGCATGTTTGCTATATCGATATAATTCCTATGGAGAAATGGATCAAATTTAATAGTGATACATTCGCAACATAACAGTAGTAGTATTTTTCACGTATCAACAGGCTTATCCAATCAACATGTTGTAAGCTGGCAAGTCTTGTACAGATATTACATCATCCAAGAAGAGCTCTCTTTCCAGTTGTGTTCTTGTTGACTTCAGAACCTCCTGGAGAGGAAAAAAGAAAGAAAAGAGTGATCAATATGAGAACGAAATATTTAATTCAATTAGCAAGATAAAGTGAGCCGATTAGCAAGATAGGACATGCCGCTTAGAAGTTGGAATACATGGCAGTAAAAAATTGAGATGGTACTGGCTAAAATTGAATGTTGATAATAATACTAATTCCAAGAATAACAAGAGTAAATGGGAGGAAAAAAATTGGTAGAAACTATTAGCAAGCTAGTAATTACATTGAACTCCATGTATGAAGCACGCTTTGCAAGCCACTGTGCGTCGAGCATCTGGAAAGCCACACAATAGAGGTTGTCGAACGCCATCTCATCTTCTCCAAGCAATTTGAGAAAATGAGCTCCTGCTTTTGAAGTTGGCTTGCCTAACAGGAAGGCTCCAATTAGTACATTGTATCCTTAAAAGTATGCGTTAGAAGTAATTATTTGTTCTGCCATTACTTGATTGTAAGTCCAACATCTGTATCAACATGAAAGAAATATTAACACCAGCAACAGCAAAAGGGTATTCCCATTCAGCTCTCTGCCCATCTTGTTTGTGTAGCAGTCTTTGGAAAGAAGCCTACAAAAATGAACAGAAAGTTCATGAAAATAACTGGTGCTAGGCTACCTGCTCTAAAAGGAAACTCAAGCAGTTGAAGAAATCAATATTACTGGGTAATTCTTGGCAAAAAAGATGAGGTTTTCCAGTGATATAAATCCACCACCCCTGAAGAGCAAATCAGCAAGTATTAAACCTCAACAAAGGGTAACATCATGCAGTGCATTGACAAGACAAAACTTTGCAATTATATCAAGGATTATCAAATAAGACATCTGAAGTTTATACTTATATAAAGAATAATAACATTTCCTTAAACACATGAACTTACCTGAAATCAGTTGATGGATCTGTACCCTGCCAACCCATCTCCTTCCATAATTCAGTTTTAAGAGAAGGAAGTTCTCGATTTGGATAAGCTAACCTCCAGAGTTCTCGAAGTGCATCCTGCAATAAACATTGGAGCTAAACTAAGGAACAACGCAACAAAAATTCAACTAAAGCTCCTAGGGATTAAAAGCTCGTGTGCTTTCACTGTCAAACTACAATAGGATTCTGAAAGGTAGTCAAAGTATTAAGCAGGAAAGCAATTTGGTACAGAAGATCATAATATGCATAAGAGGACATACTTGATGATCCACACAAGAGCTGTTAAATGAAATCTCCAATCTCTGCCTTAAAGTTCTCAAATTTTCTTCCTACAAGGTTGACACTTCAAAAGGTAAGCTATATATCCTCCCTTTCGAAGCAGATTCAAGAAAGAACAAAAGGTATCAAGATAGGATCAAAAAGATAACATTCCACAACAAACAACTCCTCCCATATAAAAACATCCAGTACCAGCAACTGTTCTACAGATGAGTCATTTTACATGCATCACAATAAGAAACTGTTCTATAGTATCCAGGGACGAGTTTAAGACAACCATGCTATTACAGCCTCAGAGAAAGAAGAAAATTTACTGTAAAAGGAAAAGCACAAAATCACAGATAGTTCAGAATGAATAGGGTGGCGCCGGTTGACAGCAAGACAAAAGAGAAGCTAAACAAAGGCTCTATATAGCAATAGAGAATTTATCTGAGCACCACAAAATCATCTTAAAAGCAAATGTGGAGCACAATATGTGCACCATAAGCAACTAACTGATTTTCCAATGTCGAAATATCATACTATCATGCTTCAATGAGAAGAATGCAACAACATTTTAACAGGATTAGGACAGCATGCACTGCAATCTGTTAATCATTTCTGCAGGTTTCACTTACATTACTAGAGAAACTTATCCAAACTATGCTGTATAAACATTTCAACATTATGCTTAATGCATGAATTACCACAAAAGAGAGAATAATCTTCTTTCTATTAAAACAAAGCTTTTTTTGGCAGCTCAATTTAGAGCAGAATACATATTCACGTGGAACAATGATCAAAATCACAGAAGCCAGCCACCAGTATATTGAATTAGTCAGCAGAACTTTGGTTGCACGAGCTGGCGGAAGGTTTAGCCTGTTAAATGTTAATGTCTCATGGTTACCAACCAGTCTAGTATCTTGACTGCAATAATTATTTTATTGTAGGGTAATAAACAGAGATCCCAGCAAAGGCCTGCCAATGTCCAACATGAATTTCAGAACATTGGCTTCCACTGTGCCAAATGAAGTTCATCTATCAGCTCAGAAATACAAGTTTCTCCTGATCCAGAGATTCTCTTCTCAACAATATAACACACAAATCTAGTCTGCCTTCACATTTTTTTCATAAGTCAGGTTTAGAAAGGAATTATTCATTTTCTCAAAAAAAATAAGAGTCCAGGCCTACAATGCCCTGCCTGGTGGTCAGTGCATTTACATATTTATTTGTTCCAACCATCCAAATAACAGACTTTGTTTTATTCCAAGAGCATAAGATGCAGCCAACAGGTACTGTTGTCAAAACAAGGAACATGATCAGTTTTCAGAAATTTGCAAATTGAATTTCAAAAGGAAGATGTAATATAGGTGTAATATACTGATAGGCTAACAGGTCATCATTGAAAAGCTGAAGAATATAAGGAAGATGTTAATGTAGTTAATAATCTGCTTTCCCCGTGGAAACAGAATGGCCTGCATCGCAAATCCAAGCAAAGCTCAATAGGAAGAAACAGCTGCACAAACTTTACCAAAAAATACAGGCAAAATTTTCACAAAGGGATTCTACAAAGCTATGTACATAATGATGCTGAGCAGTTCATGCCTAATTGAAAAAGAAAAGAAATAAATAGAAATATGTATAGGATCTCACACACAATTACCTGTAAGGGACTCAGATGTGCTGGGAGATTCTTGTCATCCTGTTTCCTTTTATTGATAGAGGGGAGAGGCAGAAGACTTCCTATAAGTGCACCAGAGCCCAAAACAAGACTTGCTGAATGAGTAAAGAAGAATTTCCATTATCACTTGTAGAGGTTGAAACCAAGTCCAAAGTAACATACAAGAGTATAAATCATATGGATGCTTGTCACAAATAACATAAGTCATACTTTACAGATAATGGTGCAGCAATGTACGCAAGTACAAGAAAGGGTTTCAAAAAGACAATAAAGCAAGCCCCAAACCATCAAATGCTGATCGTAGACAACTTTAAATACTCAGCTTTCAGTAGCAGAGGGAATTGATGCAAAAGTAGATTACTGTGATCCTTTCATAACTCATCTCGTTGATTTTCCTTATGCTTATTATTCCATTAACTTTGTTGTTATATCCTGCTTCATCCTATGCTGACACTGGTTTATTCCTCTCTAACATAAGGGATGACCCAAAATGCCCCAAAGGAGAACAAGAGTGATAAATGATGTCCCAAGCGGGCCCTAGGTTTTACAGATTTCAGAATAGACCAAACCTTGGACCTGTCTTACCTTAACTATTAGTTACGCCAACCAGGCTCAGGTCCAGCAAATCTGAGCTTTAATTTGATTTTGGGATAGATCTGAGATTGATTTATTCAGAAATTTCAAGCTCAAGTAAAACTCTGAGCTTGACCATTCAGAAATTCCAAACTCAAGTACAACTCAACCAATCAATACCTTTATGTATAGGTTATTGTTGGAAGGTGATTAGGGTTCGCATGGCCTAATGACTATTTAACCATCTTCAAGGCACAAGCTATTACTATATAAGCCTACTCTTCGTACCTAATACGTCAACGAGGGTCATACATACAAACTGATGGACCATTGCCTAGCTCGGGATTGGTTCCTTTAAGCTACGAGACCAGCCCCACGGCAACGCAAGACGTGGGTCTAGGAACTAGGAACCAGACCTCCACAGCTTGGGTGAGTCCATGCAACTCTCGAACTCCCACACTATTTGAGAAGAACAATCCTGCCAGCATGAACAGAAGCAAAGAGCACAAATGGCATATTACAGCTCAGACGTCCGAATTAAACAGAGTGAAAAGACTTTGTAAACAAATAAAACTTGTCAATCTATTTCGAAACGCTCAATCAAATCACGTAAATTGTAAAACTCCAATTTCATTTTGAATCAAACAAAATCGCGTTTCATCCAATGATTTTGTGAAAATATCTGTAAGACAATCTGTCTCAATAAAAATTAATGAAATGTCTCTTTTAGAAACATGATCACAAATAAAATAATATCGAAAATCAATATGTTTTAAATAACAATATACTATCGGATTTTTAAACTAACTAATAATAGTAGCATTATCATAATAAATTGGTACATTTGAGACCTTACAATCAAAATTTTGAAATGTTTATTGCATTCAAAGGATTTATAAACAATAACACCCCGCAATTATATATTTGGTCTCGTCAATAAAAATAAACACTAAATTTTGTTTCTTAGGATTTTATAATACTAGAATTTTCACAAGAAATTAGCATGTGTCATTTGTTCTTTTTCTAATCACACGACATCCAACATAATATACATTACAAAGCCCAATCAAATCAAAATAATCAACCCGAACATACCATAAAATTAGATCTAATGTGTTCTTAAAATATCTAAGTTAACAACTAAATGAGATTTCTTAGGCGAAATTTAAAATCTAACACATAAGTTGCAATTTTGGTTCTCAGATTTCTGATTTCGGTCATTCGATATAGATTTCAGTCACTTAAACTTAACCCCTTTGGATACTCGAACCTGGTGACCAAACATTTAAACTTCTGACATCAATTGTAACAACTAGTTAAAATTGACTATCAGAATGTTTTGAACACTCAAATCTTATGGCTTGGACAGTAACAGCTAGTTCTTTCTCCAACAAATATTTAACGGCTTGGGGTTTATTCAATAGAAGATTTTTGCATATCTTGAGCAATGCTTATTGGAGAATATAAGCTCCTATTAGCTTACTAATCTCCAAATGCTCTAAAATTTATTCTTCAATTTTCAACTCTTCAAAAGCCCTTATGCTCTTTTGAGAGATCTTGTAGTGAAACTTAAATGTAATTTTTTATCTTTTTCATCAGCTGTAAACACTTCTAGATTATTACGAGTGTCAAAGATTCAAACTTATAGATTAGAGTGGACATTCACTCAGTTAGATACGAAATTGTAAAGAACTGACTTCATTTACGAAACAACAATTCTACTGGAGAGTTCAAATCCTTAAGATCGAAATAAGAGCTGTGAAATAAATGTGGTTGGTCATTAAACCATATAAAAATTGGATGTTATTTTTACTTTACACATTTATTTTTGTACCATTTATGATTTGATTTCTTCCTTATGAACTTGTAATTTTGTCATTTATTTATGAATTTATTTTTAATCTAAAATATGATTATTATTTTTATTAGATCTAATTCACCTCCCTCTTAGGACGATTTTTACCTATTAATTAGTATCAGAGTTTGATATTTTTAAATTAGGATTTAACCATCTAAAACTCTTTTATCGTCTTTACGGCAAATTTTAGTATTTCTTTATCTCTCTAACAAGGGCAATCATCCACTACAAAATTTCTTGTTAATGGTACTTATTTCAACTATTGGAAGTCTTACATTAAAATTTTTCTCAAGCCTATTGATTATAATTTTTGGCATATTTTGAAATAGTAATATACTTCATCTATCAAAATAATTAATAATAAAAGAATTCCTAAGCCTAAAGAGGAATTAAGTGATTTGGACAATAAAGACGATTATTTAAATGTAAAACCTATAAACATCTTATATTGTGCTATTGATTCAGATGAGTTTAATCAAATTACCATCTATAACAAAGCTCACGATATTTGACATTGATTTAAAATCACTTATGAGAGAATAATACAAATAAAAAAGTCTAAAATGAATATATTGATTAACCAATATGAGCTCTTTTAAATAAAATCAAATGAATTAATTATCGAGATATTTATACGTATAATCGACATTATAAACATTTTAAAATCTCTTGGTAAAATATATACTAATAATGAGATGGGGAAAAAAATTTTGAAATACCTACCTAAGTCTTCATATCGAAAGCTGACCACAATACAAGAAACAAAAGATCTTAATAAGTTATTATTAAAAGAGTTTTTGAGATCACTTATCACATATAAAATAACCTTAAAAGATCAAAGACAAGAAAAAGAAGAAGAGGAAAAAGAAGACAAAAAGAATAAAACTATAGCACTTAAAATTAAAGAGTCAACGAAGAAAATTGAAGATAATAACAATAAAAAAAATAACTCTGCTCACAAGAAAATTTAACAGATTCTTCAAAAAACACATACTAGAGGCCAATAAGAAATGAAAAAACCATCATTATAAATAAAGACAACGATGTACCTACTTGTTTTAAATGTAAAAAACCCGAACATATGAAAACAAATTATCCTTTCAACTATCAATCAAAAAAATTTAATGAAAAGAAAAAAAAATCTATGATAGCCACATGGGATCAATTGAAGGATAATAGTGAACATCCTTTAGAGTCTTAACTACTCCACTACCTCCAAGGTATATAGAGTTTTTAACAAATCTTTTATAATTGTTGAAAAATCATAAATATTGTATTTAATGAAACTAATTCTTTATTGGAGAAAAAATTAATTGATGATAATATAAATATACTCAACAAATTAAATGAGATGTAACTCAAAGAAAGAAAGAGCACAAGTCAAACAAATATTCAAAAGAAAAAGAGGGTGAAAATGAAGGGGACAAATAAAAAAAATAAAATGAAGATACAAAACTCCCCAACCCATGAAAATTTAAGAAGAATTTTTCAGATGGTCAAATCATCGAAAATGTTGATCAATGAGTAAATATTAGACATGTTATTAAATATAATATTCATCAAATTACTTTTCTTTTTCAAATTAAACCCAAAAATCTTAATAAAGTTCAAAAAGATGATAGTTGAATTCTTAATATACAAGAAGAATTAAATTAATTTAAACAAAATCAAATTTGAGATGTTGTTTTAATACCAAATTACATAAAAATTAGTACCAAATGAATTTATAAAAATAAAGTAGAAAATAAAGATACCATGATTTGAAACAAGACTAGATTAATAGTACAAAATTTCAACCAAATAAAAGGACGTGTTTTCCACGAAACTTTTGCACCTGTAACTCGTTTTGAAATCTATTCGGAATTTATTTATATTTGCATACTTTAAAAGAATTAAACTTTTCAAATGAATGTAAAAGTGTTTATTTGAATAGTGTATTGTCGGAGGAAATTTATATTAAATAAACTCCCAGTTTTGATAACTTGAATTTTCCAAATCAGGTTTTTAGAGTGAAAACATCTTTTATGGTTTAATGTAAATCTAAGAATTTGGTATAAAAAACTAAGTTTTTTTATAATTTCAAAGGGTTTTAAAAAAAATTATATAGACGCCACATTATTTTTATTAAGAATAAAAAATCATTTATTAATAGCACAAATTTGTATTGATGATATTATATTTCGAATTACTAACGAAAATTTGTATAAGAAATTTGCAAATATCATAAAAGAATAGTTTGAGATAAGCATAATTGGAAAACTAAATTTTTCTTTAACCTCTAAGTACAACAATTAAAGGACTAAATACACTAAAAAATTACTCAATAAGTTCAACATGGATAAAACAAAATCAATAGAATGACATAGAAATATGATTGAAAGTTTATGATATATTACTGCAATTAGACTCGATATAATACTTAGCATTTGCTTATATGCTATATTTCAAGTTTTACATACAAAAACTCTTTTGGTTGTCATTAAATATATACTTAAATATCTTAAGAATACACCATATCTAGATATATGGTATCCTAGGATTAATTTTTTTTATTTGGTTGACTTTTCTGATGCGGATTATACCAAATGTCGTGTGAATAAAAAGAGTATAAATAACATATCAATATTTTGGGAAAGCTCTAATATATTACAGTTTCAAGAAACAAAATTCAACGATTTTTTCTACAGTCGAGATCGAATATGTCGTCGCAGGATAGTGTTGTTCATAAATCCTTTGAATACGACAAACAGTTCAAAATTTTAATTATAAATTTTCAAATATACCAATTTATTATAACAATACTAATAATATTAGATTATCCAAAAATCTAATAATACATTCTCGTTTAAAATATATTGATATTTGATATCATTTCATTCATGATCATGTAAAAAAAATATTTCATTGATTTTAATCAAAACCAATTTTCAACTTACAGGCATTTCCACAAAATCATTGGATGAAATACATTTTTATTTGATTTGAAATAAAATTTGAGATTCACAACTTATATGATTTGTTTTGAGTATTTTGAAATAAATTAACAAGTCTTATTCTTTTGCAAAATATTTTCTCTTTGTCTATCTATTTCGAACGCCCGAATTTGTTAGTTTCTACTAGTTCATCAAGACCAAACAACCAGTAGAGTTGACCTGCCCTTTGTTTGCTAGCTTCAGACACTTGAATAGTTAGGTTCAAACATCCGAATGTGGAAATTCTAGCTTAATACCCTAAGCAGCCGTCCAAAGGTCTTTATTTTCTCTCGCACAATCTATTTCCTCTCCCGATGTTCTAGAGGCTCACTCGTGGCTTTCCTCCCCTTCCTTATCATCCTTCACTTATTTTTCTTTGATTTCTTTATGATTCCCTGAACCAAAACTTCTAGCTCCAAACTCAAGCATTCTATGGCTTCAACCTCCAGTGAGAAATCTTAATTTTATTCCTTAAATAGTTTTACTCATTTTAGAGGTCGATTTACTAGTGTTAAGATCATTCCTCCGTGCATTATTAACTTTGTAGGCTTTTTTTTTTTTATCTCTCCACCATTTTTTTTGTCCTGTGAAATCCACAATGAGGAGAACGTAAAGATTTTCTATGCTAATAAATGCATTATTTGACTATGATCGCATGATTCTTACCTCCTACTATGGAAATACACAAATTACTTTAACCTTGATACTTTAGATTTGATATTAGGACTTTTCGCTGAAAAAGAAGATATTACTTTCGCTTAACAATAATCCGATGCAAACCTCCTTGAATTCTCTGAGGCTATGCAAAAAGTTTTTAGGGAAAATCATACACAAGTTTATGCATAATGAAGACCATGATCTCTAACCTCCTTCTTCTTAGATCTTATGTTATTTATCAAATCTTTATCTACATTATCCTTCTAAAGGATAGGCATCATGATGAAATCTCCTATAAAAAGTTTTTTTTTGCATTCTGACTGGATAACTAGTCAATATTCTCTATATCATCCTTTGTCACATAACTCAATATATCTTGTATTTCACCACTATTCTTGGCTACCGTAATATCATTGCTCATCTTCAGTCATTTCAAGATAATCTTCACCTCTCAAAATCCACTTCATCATTGCAATCCTTCTCAGACTTTTACCCAAGTCTCCCTTCGCCGCATGGGATTCAACTCACAATAGGACGACAACACCATTTGAATACAAGACCGAACACTCGCCACAGGCCAAATTCGAGAGGTTGCCCTACTACTGTTGGCACCAATAGAGCAAGTGTTGTGGCTAGAGCTGCTTCTGAGGCTGATGATGTTAGATCCTTACAACGATCTGTTGATTAGCAGTTGAATAAGCTGATTAAGCAGCTGATCCAACCTGAGGAAATAGCTACTATAGGATCCCAGCAGACCATAAAGTGTCTAGACCACCTCAAGTGGATGCTGACCGCCCTCATAGACTGCTTTGAGTAAGGGCCTAACTCTTAAAGTTTTTTTGTTTTCTTTTATTCCCTTATGTGGTTTTTGTCATCTACTTACATTTTTGATGATCATCTTTTTATGAATATTTAGTGGCTTTGACTTATCTATATGTTTTATAACCCTTATTTAATTTTATGAATGGTTTATATTTTCTTTAGGATTATATAATTGTGGACTTTATATTATTTTGTAGAACATTGATTTAGATGGTTTTTTTTTTTTTTTCACTTATGCCATTATTATTATGTGTATGCTCATATTATTGTTTTTCTTATGTATAACCTTTTTTGTTGATGTCAAAAAGGGAAAAAAATAAATAGAGCGAGGTGTTATAATAAGGGCGAGTCTTACGTTCATATTTAAAATTGTTAAAATTCTTCTATAATGTAAAGATTATTATTTATATTATGTATGACTTAAGTTGTTAAATTACTTTTAATGTAAGAAAATTTTTTTAACAAACTAAATTATTTATTTTATACTTATGAAGATTTGTTATCATTAAAAAGGAAAAGATTCTTAACTTTTATAATTTTAATAATAAACAAACTTTTTATTTTATCATATGTTAAGCATGTATAGTTCGTAGTCTAACTAAATTTAAAATAAAAATAAAGTCCATTCGAAAATCTCAAACATACAAGAATGTGAAGATAATAATGAAGATGAAATGTAATAATGAAACAATAGATGAAACTTAAAAAATTAGAAATGTTTTGAAGAAAACTCAAGAGATCAAGCCGTCTCAGCAGATTTAGAATTTTTATTTGTTATCTGAATTAAAAATTTACAATTTGAATTCTTAATATAGGATTTTGGCTAATACTCAAACTCATTTTAAAATACTTTCACCGACCTATCATTTTATCTAAAATTAATTACAAGATTATGTCAAATGAAAAATAAAGTTGCAACGAACCAATTAAGTTCTTCTCTATCAACTTCGCATATCTAAATTTTAAAGTTCAAACACCCAAATATAGCATAAATAATATTAAGATTATTAATAACTTCATGACTGACCGAAAATCAAAAACTGTAAATTTCATTGACTCTTAAGTTTATGGAATCAATCATCCAATACAAATTTCAATCACTCAAACCTGATAACCGGATGTTTGAACTTGTGATATTAATTGTAACATTAAATTTGAGCATTAGGATGTTTAGGACATCTAAACCTTATGATCCAGATGTTCGAACATGCTAAAGCATAGTAACATATAAATTTCTGCAAAACGGGTATTTAAGGACTTGAGAGTTGTTCAATATACAACTTTTTGCACATCTTAAGCAATCCTAATATGCAAATATAAGCTCCCACTAGCCTACTAGCTTTTAAATATTCTAAACTTCAATTTTAAATTTTCAAATTTTTAAAAATCTTTGTACTCTTTTGAAAGGTCTTGTAGCGAACCTTAAATATATCTTTTCATTTTTTCCATCAGTTGTAAATACTAGTAGGCCATTAGAAGTGTAAGAGATTTAAAGTTGGAGTAGATATTCACTATAACGCTCCCGACTTAGTATAATATTATTTTTGAGCCTCTACAGACCACGGCCCACTCAACCTTAGAATTTTGTTTTTTTTTGTCTTCCCAAAAAAATGTCTCATTATTAGATATATGACAATCATCATATTTCGTCTAATCTCAATTCTTAAACTTTATCGACATAAAACTAAAAACAACTACTGTCAGTCAAGCTTTATATCCCACTGGCCTACTGGCTCACTGAACTTTACATTCGCCCAATTAAAAGCGAAATCATAAAGGAGTGACTTCACCTCCCAAATGACAACTCTAATAGAGAGTTCAAGTCCTCAATATCGAAGCAAAAACCATGAAATAGACGTAATTGATCATCGAACTACGTAAAAATCACAGTGTAATCTTTACTCTACTTAATTCTTTTTATTGCATTCGTAATTTGATTTCATATTTGTGAGTTTGAGATTTTGTTATTACTTTGTAAATTGATTTTCATTCTCAGAAGTGGTTATTATTCTATTTAGACCTAATTCACTCTTTATCTCCTCTTTTAGGTCAATTTTTACTTATAAAGGGTCTAAAATCGTTAATAATCCTAGAGTTATTTTTTTTTATATCCAAGTATCTAAACTCTGAAGTTCAAACATCCGAAATTGACAGAAAAAATTTTAACTGATTGATTGTAACTTTAGTCACTGTTTAACATCTTCTCATAATTGATCTTAGATAAAATAATATGCTGGTAAAAACCAAAACTTTAATATAAGAATTCAAATTGTAAATTTTTTACTCAAACAATAAATAAAAATCCTAGTGAGCCGACTTATCTCACGAGTTTTTTTTAAACCATCTCCAATTTTTTAAGTTTTGTCCATTGACTTGTCATCAACCTCATCTTCACTAGTAGCTTCATATACATATATACTTGAGACTTCTAAACGAGTTTAATTTTCATTTTAAGTTCGGTTTGACTACTAATTATATATGCTCAAGATATAATAAAATGTAAAGCTTATTAATCATAAAAACTACAAATGCCAACATCTAGTTTTGCATGTCATAGTTTAATTGGAGAGCTCATATAGAACTCATTTGGCCAAGGCAATGCAGAATCGACTCCCAAATCAAGATGCAGCATCAATGGTATTTTCATTGAGATCTTCCTAAAAACTTATCTAAGTAGTCAAACCACAACCATGCCTCAGAAATAGCCCAAAATGGGGAAGTAAGCAACTGGTGGGGATACAGAGTCGATGATCTCTCAACAAGCTTTATCTCAAAGATGGCTAGCTATTTGAAAAACCAAAGGAAATTCGAAGAATTAAGAAAGGTCAATACCAAACTTTGTCCTAGTGGATGAGTAAAAGATCATTCACCTAATTACTTCCCTACTGCTTAAAGCTAACTGAATTGGAATATACACTCTGAAAGGTACATAAAAGGATATGCATAAGTCACAAAAACGGATGAACTCTATCTCATAAACTCATCAGATATAGGTACTATTGGTTACACATGATCGTCGAAATAATTGAATTCCTCTCGAAATATGAACAATGCCAAGAACATGACACGATATATTGTAATATGGCAATTCGATTTTAACAAACACAAACAAAATAGCATTTCCACCAATGGGGATAAACATCTTAGGTCTATTTTCATGAACTTCGGAACAGAAAATTTTTAATCGTTATTATTGACTACTTCACCAAATAGGTAAAAATCGAACCCTCAGTTACAATCACCGCAAAAAAAATTCAAAAGTTTATTTAACAAAATCCATTGATTCAAGTTCTCACAAATGCTGGCCACCAATGAAAAGCAATTCAACAACCTAAAATTCAAATAATATCGCAACAACCTTAACATCAAATAAATATTCATCTCAATTGCGCACCCATCAAGTCAAATTGATTAATTGAAGTAGCAAATTAAATTTTACGATTAGGGCTAAAGAAGCGCCGTGAAAAAGCTAAAGGAGTTTAAGTAGAAAAATTGTCATATGTCCTATATTCATACCAAGCCACCCCACCAACAACTACTTGAGAATAAGCCATTTATCCTAACTTACGGAGTCAAAGTTATCATACCTATTAAGATTGGCCTTATTTCCCTTCGAACTAAACATTATAGCATTAAATCAAATGATGCAAACTATCGAACTAAAAAAGATCTTCACCTAGAAGTTTGGAAAAAAAAATCATACAAAAATAGCAGAATATTAGTGACGAGTATCTCGATGCTATAATACTCAAGGTTGAAGTCAAACACTACAATCGAGTGACTAGGTACTTCGCCGCACCGTCCTTATTAATCGAATCTCAAGGAAGCTATCTCTGAACAAAAAAGACCCAACAAAATCACTCAAGTCGTGGCGCCTGAAACATTCAAACTTGAACACACATACGATAAGACAATACCAAGGACTTAGCATGTTGACGACTTAAGAAAGTTTTTTTCTCAAAATAAAGTTACAATCCTCTTGTTGCCAAAAAAAATTTGTTAATAACAGGACCAAAAAATCAGTTCAAGGAAAAGCTAACGAATCAAAGACCTCAATTTTAGATTATACGTATATCTGGAATATAAGACCTTGACTCTAACTTATGAATTAATCCGATGTATAAAACTTCAGCTTTAGGTTACATAGCTACCTAAAACACAAAACCTCAACTCTAAATTATGAACTTACTCAAGACATAAGACTTCAGCTTTGAGTTACATTACTTACCTAAGGCACAAAACATTGACTCTAAGTCAAAAACTTACCCGAGTCATAAACTTATTTGGCCTTTTACTTAGAATTCATCTTATTTAGTACTTCTATATCTTAAAATTATTTTTAATAAAATATTTTTGAGTCTTTGTTTTCTAGTTTTAATCAATTAGTTCTTATTCTCGTATTTGGTACTTGGGGAATATTCTCATTATTTACACTAATTTATTCTTCGTTTCCTAGTTTGAGTTGGCTAGAACTTCTAGTGATCCAATTGATTGTATAAATAGATCTTAGTCTTATAGACATAGGATACTATTCTTGACTCAATAAAATTTTGTTTTAATAAATTTTCTTTTTTTATTATGGATTCAAGGAATTTTCAACAAGTTTGACGATGTTATTTTTGTTTTTTCTTGTTCTTGTTGTGTCATTCAACGAAACTACAAAGTTGTTCAACTTGCTTTCTCTTAGCAACCACCGTACATCAAAATATATGCTATGTGGTAGACACAAATGCAACAATGACTTGGCACATGTTGTGCTGTTAATGTTTCATTACTTGATGTTTCCTGAACGATAATATGATATCCTTGAGAAAAACAAAACAAAAGTCTTAGTTCCAATTTAAGATTTTGAGTTTTCCACTGTTATGTTCCATTTTTTTTACTATCATTGAAGATGGGAAAATTGCAGAACTGCCTTGCTGTTTTCCATAAAATAATGGCATTCCTCATTAACAGTCATTTCAGGTGAATAATCTAGGCAAGATATTATACTTGATTAGATTCTATGGATTGCTTGTTAGTGCTGCATAGTTAATGATAAGCATGTGTTTTGCAACACTCGCAAAAGAAAAGAAACAGAAACAAAAACCAGTTTCAGCTTAGGATGGAAAATCTAATCATATCAACTTAGCGAAAGCAAAAGAAGTTAAAACTTAAAAACATTATATGCTTTCTGATAATCACCTAACCACTGAACCCACTGAAAAATCAAATGGGAGAAGAACTGTGTCCAGTGCAGGTGCACCTTCGTCTCTTCCCACTCATCTTCTTGATCTCTCGAACCATACCCCTATCAACAATATCAGCCTAACTCAAACATAAAACAAACATAGCCATAACAAATAACCTACGCAAACATCCAGAGCAGCAAAATCACCTCAGAACGTGTGTTATCTTGATCATGCCTTCCAAGAAGAGGCTCTCTAAGGGCATCTGGCTCCGACGCGTCCATGCGGTCATCTTTAACCTGATCTACATCTTCATATCGGCTCCGTCTTCTGATCGATTTTGATGCCATGAAAAATGGCAGAGAATAAAGAACGTCCAAGCCTCCTGCAACAAATAAAACAAGCATTTTACAATAAAGCATCACATTTTGCAGAAAATGGGCCATGACAACACATAAAGCGATTAAAATCAGAATTTAAACCATATAATTAGATGGAACAAGCTCATAGAACTAAATCAAATCCATTTTCCAAAAATCACTGATCATACAGCAAAAATGGCACCAGAAACGGACAAGATCGAACAAAATTAATACGGAGAACAGGAAATTTTCCGTATAAATTTTCGAACAAATCGAATCTTGCATTTCACACGTTCATTTGAACTAAATTACGACAGAAATAAGCAAAATTTGATAGGAATTTGCAAGCCAAACAAATCTCGCATCAAACGCGACCAATTGAGAAATTGCACTGCCGAAACAAATAAAGAAAATGGAAAACCAAAGAAATTTAAGTGTAAAACCTTGATTAGGGCTTCGATTGTTGGATCTCTGGACCCCAAATCGAAGTAGAAGAGAAAAACCGGACCAGCTGCGTTCGAGACTCGGAAGCTTGAGCCGGAGGAAATGAATTTTGTGGTAACGGGTCGGATCTTCGTGGGATTCTTGTTTATCCGAATCCACCTTGATATTGGATCATATCAGAAGCGGACTCCGAATCCGGTGGAGAAATCGGATTCGGGTTAGCATTTTTTTAAGTGTTCTTCCACATAACACCCTGTGTATTTTACAATAGGGACATTTTTAGATAACCACCTGCATTTTACTTTTATTGCATAATACCTCCAAATTTATATTTGGGCATATAATCCACTCCCATATTTGAAAAATAACTATGTTACATCTAAATCAGTCATATTTGGTGTATGGTGAGACTCTCGAGCTCTAAATTTATTAGAAGAAGAAAAATTTTAGTTTTTTTTTTAGAACACGAAGATAAGAGGTTGAATAGAATTAATTTTAAAAGAAGATTTAATTATTTTTCAAATTTAAAAAAATTAACACCCAAATATATCAGAAATATTCATCTTCAAACTCTTGCCGGTAAATAACAAGAGTAGAAGACATAATACGAATTTAATGGAAAGACCATATTTTTGTGTGATTTTCTTAAAAAAATGGTTAGATGCAATAAAAACAAAACACTTGTGGTTTTTCATGAAATTTTCTTTTGAATTCGTATAGTTCTTAAGAGCATTTGCATACGGGAACTTGTGGAATTAGGAAATTTTCACCAAAATGTCCAAATCCATGGAATTGGAGAAATTACACAAATATCTCAGTTTTGGTATTTGGAAGCATGGAGTTGAAAATTTATAAACTAAGTTATGAAAAAAATGTGATGATCAAGTTAATGATTATATTTTTTTAAGCGAATTAAATATTGAAATTAAAACACAGAAATATATTTTTAAAATATTAAACTTAATTTTACTCGACTTTAAAAAACCTTAATTTTACACAAGTCAATACTCAACAAGCCTGAAAAAAGTGGGTCCAACACAATTTTGGGCAAAGCTGGTGAAAATACACTCCGCCAAAAGAAAAATTGAGATTTAAAATTGAAAAATAGTAGTTTCCACAGATTACCAAACGTCAAAATTGATGAAATTGGATCTCAATTTTTACAATTTTTCTCAATTCCCTTGATTTCGAATGCTATTTATTTTGGTGGTTTTAACTCTTAATTAAATTAGGGTTATCAACAAATTCTGACGTTTAAAAATCATAAAAATCAACTCTTCAATTTGATCCAAAATTTTCAATTTTATGTAAGAGATTTTTGAATTTTAAATTAAATTCGGACGCAAAAAAATGATAAAAAAAAATAAATAGATGAGACTCAAAATCAAATCCGAGTTTGGTCAAGAAAAAAATTAATGCACAATTTTGGATTTAAATTCGGTTCTGTTTTAAGGCTCAAATTTAATAGGGCCCGAGTCCGATCCGATTCTATCCTACCCCACTGACCCCAAAACCGTGCGGTCATGTCTGACCGAAGGAGACTTGGAGCTTGTAGACCCTGTGTGGTCCTCTGTCAAGGACGGCCTCTATTAATTATGTGGGCAATGCAGTCATGCAGACAAATAAGGATTTGGCCGCCAAAATGGATGTCCATTACGATCGCAGCACGATGTCGTCAACAGGTCAAATCAAGGACACGATTTTTCTTTTTCTAGCTTTATTATTAAAAATAAATTATGTCTGGTCATTTTTGGGAGACTGCTGTCATTGTTGAAATTCAATCAAATAAAATACGGAAAATTATTATTCACGGGAATGTTAAAATCTAAAATTTTATTCTTATTCCAAACAAATAGATCTGAAATGAGCGTGTTTCGTTGAAGAGTATCCAGTTTATCTGGATTTATGCGAAAAAAGGAGCGTGAACCAAAACCCAAAGCAATCTCAATTTCAGCCGATCCGAACCGATTTTGACAGGCTGTTGGCAGGGGTACATAAATTTATGTCAATAGTGAGCCGTGCAATTGGACTCTATAGATCGTGTCATGCGGCTCGTGGGGCGACCACATGCACGCTCGAGCTACCCCACCCACCATTCCATGCGCCTACGTTAAACCAAAACAGTACACAAAAAAAGACAATTTTTACAGCAAAAAATTCAAAATGGAGCTCGTAACTATAAAATAGAGTTTGCATCCAGATTCTCAGTGGAGATAGAGGGTAAGTAGTTTTTACACTAGTAACAAATAAAATAGAAAAAAGCATAAGCAAATAAAAAAAAATTAAGGAACTATTCTTCGCCATTTGGTGAATTTACAAAAAGTCGTATATCGAATAAGATAATTAACGTTAAGACACCATTTAATTTGAGATTATATTAGGATTAGTTCGTTTTAGATTTTTTTTTTTCTAACAAAATTAATATTACTTATTTTACATCGTTATTAATTAAATTATTATAAATTTAATTTTTTGAGCTATAAATTATTGTAGGGTTAATTTTGATAAAAAAAATATTAATTTATAAAAGTAATTCGTTAGTATTTATCTCGATCTTGATTCTGATTCCGAATCAAATGACGTCTAAGATTTTAAATTTTGATTTGAGAATTAATTTCGACACTCATCAAAATTTATATATTTCAATTATTTTAATTATTTTCAATTTATTTTAGTTATAATATCCATTGAAATTGATACATTTCGATTATTTCAACCGTATCTAATTGATTTTGATTTTGATGAAATATTTTTAACTTTTTTTGACTTTGATAAGTTTAACTTTAAATATTAAAAAAATATAACAAGTCAAGTTCGAATCTAGATCACACTGATTCATAATTAAGATCTTAACCATCTAAAAAAAAAAATTTATTATATTACATGATAATGATATATAAAATTAAATAATATATTATTAAAATATGAAATTAAAATTTATATCAAAATGTCAAGGTCATAACTTAAAATCTTGATTAAAAGCTATATGTGGTACCACCATGTGGGGAGATGAGTTTAGGAATAGGGCAGACAGCTTAGACTTCCATACGAAAGACCTAACATTTCATATATAGTCATAATTTCCTGGTATTTTCACAAATTAAGCATAAGTCCTTCTTTTTGCTTTATCAACTTAGTGTCCCTCCGACATGTCGGTTGATAAAAAAAGGGATCATTTGTAATTCTCGAAACACTAGATGCAATGCATGAATATGACATTTTTTCGGTGTATTTATTATGATCCCAACTATCTATTTCAACTATTTAATCCATTTTAATATGTTGATGTAGATTACAATCTACAATTTAGATCCAAAAAATTAATTGAGTTAATGATGGGATGATAAATTTTTTAAACAATTGTTAGAATTGTTAATCCATATTATCATTCTAACATAACTTAAATTGTCCAAGTGGCCTCGTCCAATAGCCGAATCAAGGTCCACAGATACGTGGTTGTCTAGCATTCGACTGGCATTTATTTATCCATCTTGACATCTATTGTCTTTTTGTCTTCCATAAAACCATTTAGGTTCATAAATAATTTTTCTTACCGCTAATATTTTGGATGTGTAATGTTAAATTTAATTTTATAATTTTTGAAAGAAAACTATTCAATCTTCTATTTTGATATTTAAGGTCTCGTTCGATTTGGAATCAAGATTAAAATCATTATATCATAATCGATTTACCATCCAAATATCAAAAAAATAATTACACTAATTTTACTTTACTTAAAAAAGTTAAATTATCATACTATAAATTAAACTATCAGACTTTCTTTATTTTTATTTATTTAAATCTCAATAAATAATATATTTATGGATATAATGGTTTAAAAAAATTTACACAATTCATTAGTTAGACTAATATTTAAATACAAAAAATTTGACTAAATTATTTTTTTAATTTTAATTTTAATTTAATCTTAATTTCGAACTAAATAGTAGCCAATAAATTTAGATATGCTAACTTAATTTTTACTGTGATCTATAAAATTAAAAGGTAAAGAAAAATTTTCGAAAACTCTGGAACAACGAATTTTTTGACACTTAAATTATAAATTTATTCTGGGAGACGAAAGAAAATAGACTTGCTTATGAAACCTTTCAAAAAACTACGATGCATCAGCGAATGCTGTCACGTGCAAAAAGTTCACGCGCTTTCCGTGCTTTCGGACTCGTGCTTTCCGTTTCCCACCCGTTTCGAAAAGCGGGTAGCTGGCGTTCACGAGGGTATTAATGTCATTTCAGTAGCCATTGATAATACCCCTATTTTTAGGCAAACATATTTATGACTAGGGCGGTGCATTATTCAGTGCAAACCGAATAAATTGTGCGAACCGAAATCGAATAATTAATTCAGTTCGTATTGTTCAGTTTTCGATTCGGTTCGATTTTAAAAAATAAAAAATTTAAAATTTGGTTCCGTTTCAATTTTTGATTTTGAAAAATTATAAAAATCGAACCGAACCAAATTATATATTATATATAAATACATAATATTAGTTTTGGTTTTGATTTTTTATTTCAATTTAAATATAATTAAATTTAAATTAAAAAAATAAAATTAGTTTAAATTTTTGATTTTCGGTTTAAACTGATATTTCAGTTTAGTTCGAATTCGGTTTCTATAATATTCGGTTCGATTTTCGATTTGAAAAATTCAAAAATTTCGGTTCGATTTATTCGGTTTTAATTGAATGCACACTCCTATTTATGACCCTTGCCTTCCACCCAAGCCTAACTCAATCATTTATTAAGAAAAAAGGTTCACTCAACCCCTTTTTTTTTTCTCAATTTAAGAAAAAAATTTTATTTTTAACTAGATCGTCAATTTGGTCAAATAAAAATTTAACACATCGTTTAATTTGAAATTAAAGTCAAAATTAAACTCAAAATCAAAACTAAAATATAAAAAATAATCTAATCAAATTTTTTATGTTTGAATATTAATCTAACTAGTGAATAATTTAAATTTTTTTTATCTTTATATTCTTAGATATATTATTTATTAAAATTTAAATGAATAAAAATAAGAGTAGTATGATACTTTATTTTTTTAAGTAAAATAAAAATAATCTGACTATTTTTTTCATATTTTGATGATAGACTGATCAGGATAAAGTAATTCTGATTTTTGATCAAACGCACCCTAAAGATTTATTTAAAAATAGATTAAAGTTAAAGTCAAAAATAAAACTAATAAATTATTTGTATAAATTAATATTTTTTTATATATTTGATTCTATAATAATTGAAGTTTAAAAAATAAATTATGTTTATATTAATGTAATTTAATAATAATGTAGAATAATTAATGTTAATTTTTTTAAAAAAGCTCAAAAATCAGGTCTTGCTCTAACCTTCATCCGTTACCAAATAGAGTGTAAATGACTTTATTTTTTAAAAAAATAAAAATTATTAAGAATTTTTTTGAAAAAATGGACTTCTAAATGAATGATGCTAATTCATATCCAGTAACATTAATTAAGGAGATTCCGCGTTTCGCACCCGTTTCCGAAGGCAGGTAGGTAGCGAGCCGAAGGGCATTTCAGTCGTTTCACATCTACTCTAAATCAACCCCCCGCAGGTTTATGACCCCTCCTTTCTCGATCCAGCTATTTTCACTCCAGAGAGGAAAAAAATCCCCAAACAAATCCTCCGAAAATGGCGAATAATCTGAAGGAGAAGCTCGTCGGCGTGAGGAGAAAGGAGGAGGAGCAGCGGGAGGAGGAGGAGGGGCTGGGGCGGAAGCTCTGGGAGGAGAACAAGAAACTGTGGGTGGTCGCGGGGCCTTCTATCTTCACTCGGTTCTCTACCTTCGGCGTCACCGTCATCAGCCAGGCCTTTGTCGGCCACATCGGAGCAATTGAGCTCGCCGCCTACGCCCTCGTCTCCACCGTCCTTATGCGCTTCTCCAATGGCATCCTGGTACGCTCCCGCTTCATTCTTCTTCTTCTTCGAATTGCTCTCGTCGCTCCATTCCGGCCGTCTGAACCCCATCGGACGGTTTAGGTTCTTTCTTCTCCCGTACTATTCGCTGCTCCCGGACTCCGATCTCGCCGCCTCTTGTCGGAACGCGTTCTGCTAACCTTTGCGGATATTCTCGTAAACCGAGCGAATCCGGCATTGATTTTTTTAATTAGTCGATAAATATTCACTAATTTTGCTGAATTTTTATGCCATTCAGGTAGGAACGAGTAGATTAGGCACTAGTTTTTTATTCCCGGCTAATTTTTCTGGATTTTGATGGTCATTCCTTTTTATTTCGTCCATTAAAATTCAGCTTTCGTTGTCTAGAGAACTAAAGAATAATCCTAAAGAATAGAGGGAATGGGAAGCGAACAAGCTAAGTAGTCATTTTGAACACGTGTTACGTCTCCCATTTTCTCGCTTGAAACTCTAGCGGTCGAATTGCACTCGTTTCGCGCTTTCTGATTTTTGCGTTTCTCTTGGCTTGGGAAACGATACTTCTAATTGCGGAAAATGCTTACTCCAGTTGAAGGGTGGACGTGGGAAACGAGTGGATCGGGCTTTGTAGAGACGATACTGTATTTTAATTAGCCAATGAAATAGAACTGGGAAACGCTTTTTTCCAGAAATCGGAACGAAGGGGAACGAGTAAAAGGGATGGTCTGTTACGTATACGCCTGTTCTAGAATGAACTGTTTAGGGTTTGAGTTTTGAATAGCAGCCCTACCATGAACGGTAGCACTTTCGCGATTCCCGTAGATTTCTTGCATTTCGTTCCCTAGTTGGTGGAAAACTGAGCTCGGTCCGCGACTCTCTTTTGGGGGACCCGAGTTTTGGGCCCGACCAGATTTCACTAATTGGAGCCTGCATGATTTTTATCGGTCCAGAGAGTCAGATGCTCCGATACAGAGGGCTTGGCTGGCATGCTGCCACGTCATCCAGTAGGGGGTTTCGGTGGCTCCTGGAAACGACACAACAGAGACGATGTGGTGGCCCTTTTTAAGTTTCAGCACGGAGGGATCTTGTTTTCCTTCGGGTCTGTCCGTCTTCGTGGTGGGGACGATCAGACTGACGCCAATCAAGTTCTGGCGGTCCTCGGATCAAATTAGTGACCGAATAGGAAACCGAATCCAGTTGCTGTTATGGTCGCTATCGCACAAAGGTAGCAATTGGATCAGGTACAAGCCCGATTAGATTGGGAGCAATCAAGTGATTATTAGTCGATTCTCATGTTACTTGCTTTCTACTTGAGCGGTTGTTAAGTTTGCAAAATCGTGATCGGCAAGCGTTCGAACTCTTAATTTGATCTCTTACCAAGTGAATCGAGCTCGAGCTGAATTTCGAGCTCGAATTTTAAATGAGTCGAGCTATCTGACGGATTTAGCTTGAGTGCTAAAAAATATACATAAATATGTTTGAGAAGAAAGAAAGAAGTCGCCTTGGAGTTTTTCTTCAAGTACATCCTTGAAAAAGCGACACGTATCTCTTCTAAACCAATTGGCCTACGGATCTCTCTGTGGTTGGCAAAATTTTGGTATGATTCATTTTTAGTGGACACGAAACGGCAG
Organism: Trichopus zeylanicus subsp. travancoricus; assembly: GCA_005019695.1. Taxonomy (NCBI): domain Eukaryota; kingdom Viridiplantae; phylum Streptophyta; class Magnoliopsida; order Dioscoreales; family Dioscoreaceae; genus Trichopus; species Trichopus zeylanicus. The sequence goes on from RXID01014555.1 coordinate 134,141, forward strand.
TGGAGTCGTACGAAAACATAGCAATTGATTTAATTAATGTTGTGGTCCAGTCATTAATTTAGTACTTTTTTCCCTAAAAGCCGGTTTTGGATAAACACCCCTACCGAATCATGAATTGGTTTTACCCGAGGTTTTATGGTACGATTTCGATTTCGATTTCAAGACCCAGTGAAACCGATATGTTTCGACGGTTTCGACCGAAAGATTTTTTTTAATTATTAATTAGGTGTTGATCAGAGTTTGACTATATTTTAATTATACTTTGACTTCAAATTAAAAATACAATAAAATATTGAAAAAAATTTGAAAAAATTTGAAAAATTAGGAATGAATTTATACTTAATTTTATCATAATATTAAATATTATTTTAGTTAATTAAAATTAATTTTGATAGTTAGTCATTGATATAGTCTACTTTAATATATATTAGTGTATTAAAAAAACATATAAGAAATAATATGAATATGATTAAAAGTTAAAAATTAATATAAACATATTTAACTTTTCATTAAAATGTACTTCACACATACATAATTTATAAATTCTAAGATAATACAATTAATCATCGTAATCATTATCAGTTGAGTTTGGAAATAATATATGAGAATTAATATGAATATAATTTAAAAAAAATTAATATAAGCAAATTTAACTTATTATTAAAATATAATTGATATATACATAATTTATTAAATATAATATAATACAATTAATCATCATAATCATCAGTTGAGTTTAAAACATCTGAATGTGGAATTATTAATTCAGTACCTGAACGATCCAGATGAACATTTATAAACATACGAGAATAACTAACTCTGCGTAATCTCGTGACAGCGATTCACATAGGGGTAAGACCGACACAAATTTTTTTTGCCTTTACTTTCGGTGGAACGACCATTCACACGTGCACGTGAACAAAAAAATTAACGTGTTTCGATCAAAATCATTTTCATTTCAGTTTCAACCAAAATTATTTTTTTATTAATTATATTTTGACTAAAATTTAACCTTATTTGAATTATTTTTTAACTTCAAATTAAAAAATTATAATATGTTTAATTTTTTTTTAAAAAAATGAATAATTACGTAAATAATATTATGTACGTGAACAGTATTTGATAGAAACCGATAAGGACATCGAAATCAAATTGGCGATAGCGCTGGCTCCAGTATAAGACCGGCCTCAGCTTACGGGAGTACGGGAGTACGGGTTAGGTCGGTGAGGGCACAAGATAGGCGAGAGAGCGGCGGCAGACAAGCGAGTGCGCAGGGCCCTTGGGCTCGAACACGAACTAGCGCGAGGTCCCCCCCCCCCCCCCCCCCCCCAATCCCCGCCGGCGAGCTCTCGCTCCCCCGCGTGCGAGCCCGGCGAGCTCCCGCCTGCTCACCTGAGCCCGGTGAGCTCCCGCCCCCGCACGCGAGCCCAACGAGCTCTCATCCGCGCGCTCGAGCCTGGCGAGCTCCCGCTCCGGCGCGGTCGAGCCTGCACGCGCACTCGCCCGACGAGCTCCCGCCCGCGCTCGTTGGTAAAGATGAACAATAAACCCTAACCGAAATCCAAAATAGGGTTTCGGTTTGGAACCGGCCGAAACATAAAACCATGGTTTTACTCTCGCTAAATCAATATTTGGCAATTTGCATAAATATTTGCAAAATCATTAGGTCTACATTCAAATATTGGGATTGTTTTGGCCATTTGTGTAAATGCCAATTTTGCGATGGCAGTTTTGTGATTTGATAGGGGTAATGAACAATACTGATTTTATGTTTTGTATACATATTTTTTTATTTTACACGGGCATTTGCTCATAAAATCTTTTAAAAAATTTGTGAATTTTCATTTTCCTGATTATATGGCTGGGTTATGCACGATAACAATTTACTAACAAATAAATTTTATTTATCAAACAATTTCCAAAGTATTTGTTGTAGCTATCGACTTCTGGCTTTGATTCCAGAGAAAATCTGTGAAAAAAGGGTTCTTTTATATACATATTTCGGTAAAATCATGTTGTTCTATATGATCAAAATAATGATGGTAACAAACCAAAGATGTTATTCTGTAATCACCTAGAAATGTCTTTAGCTCTATGTTTTGCTAGCTCACTCTGTAGCACATTGGTTGATTGATGTCAATTCTTGCTCTTACAGCTGGGCATGGCAAGTGCACTAGAAACACTATGTGGCCAATCTTTCGGTGCAAAACAGTACCACATGCTGGGGATTTACCTGCAAAGGTCATGGATCATCTTGTTCGTATGCTCCATTCTCCTGCTCCCAATCTTCATCTTCACCGCTCCGTTACTGAAGCTCCTAGGCCAAGAAGAGTCCATTGCGGAAATGGCTGGGGTCATCTCCTTGTGGTACATCCCCGTCATGTTCTCCTACATCTGGGCCTTCACCCTGCAAATGTACCTCCAAGCCCAGAGCAAGAACATAATCATTACCTACTTGGCTGTTCTCACGCTCGCACTCCATCTTTTCCTCTCATGGTTTTTGACCATCAAGCTTGATCTCGGGCTCACTGGAGTTATGTCCTCTATGATTCTGGCAATGTGGATTCCAGTCTTAGGGCAACTCGCTTTTGTGTTCTTTGGTGGCTGCCCTCTGACGTGGACTGGATTCTCTTTCGCGGCGTTTCATGATCTTTGGGCAATCATCAAGCTCTCTCTTTCATCTGGTCTCATGCTATGGTAAGTCCAATGAAATTGCTTAAAATGGAAAGAAATAGAGCTAAAATGCAGATTTATCTTGCAGTTTGGAGCTCTGGTATAACACCATCTTGGTCCTTTTAACTGGGTATATGAAAAATGCTGAAGTTGCTCTCGATGCTCTTTCCATCTGGTATTAATATGATCCCAAAGGTTTTATACATGTTTTTTCCTATACGAGCTACATTTGACAATTTTTGCTATGTTTTTCACTTCTGCATTGATCTGTGTTAACAGTCTCAACATAAATGGATGGGAGATGATGATATCAGTTGGTTTCCTGGCGGCGGCAGGGTATGTTCCGATTCCCATCTGGATTGATGTATAATTTTTTCAAGTTCAATGATATCCATTTGAAAATGATCATTACAAGTGACTAAAAGATTTGATAAGAAAGCATGCTTGCTTTGAGCATTCCTTCAGTAACTTTGCACTTGTGCTTAATGTTTATGCATTTAAAATTGTTGCAGAGTTAGAGTGGCAAATGAACTAGGAGCAGGGAGCGCAGAGCGTGCAAAGTTTTCCATAGTCAATGTTGTGGCTATCTCATTCTCCATCGGTTTTGTGCTCTTCGTATTGTTTCTTTTGTTTCGCGGTAGTCTTGCCTATGTCTTCACGGACAGCCCTCAGATTGCCAATGCAGTTGCAGATCTATCTTTTCTTCTGGCTATATCCATTCTTTTGAACAGTGTTCAGCCTGTTCTTTCAGGTAAAATTTCTGTAAAGCAATATCTGATTTTATGTCAATTGATAAATATAGCTGATATGTGATTTGGAACTCTTAAAGTGAAAGGAATCAAGTAATTCAATTTTCCTCAGAATTAAAAATGAATTGCAGTACTTTGAATTGAATTTCTTGATGCATTCTTATACCAAGATTCACTTACATTTGTGATTTTTTTTTTCCATCATATTCAGGGGTTGCGGTTGGTGCTGGTTGGCAGGGGGTGGTGGCATACGTGAACATAGCTTGCTACTATTTGATAGGGATTCCTCTTGGAGCTGTTCTTGGCTATGTGCTCGGTTTTCAAGTCAAGGTAAAATCCACTATGTTTTTATATATAAAAAAAAACTGCCATGGAACTTGAACCCACGACCATAAAGTTTAGACCTACGCTCTAACAACTGAACTAGACAAACTTCTATACTATTTATATATATTGTCCCATAACAAATGGAAAAATTTTTAGTAATTTTGGCCAGAAATCGAAATCCTTGATTTTAGGAATTTTGTTTTGCTTGGAATTTCATTTTCCTGCAAACCAAATAGAAGAAAAGTGAAATTTCCAGGATTTCATTTTCCAAACCCCACTTTTTCCTCAATCCAAACATACCTGAAGGATTATGAGACTTTTTGTGTACGTACCTATGAAATGATGGGCCACCAGTCTACATGCAAAAACCTTCAGTTCCCATTGCAATTACAACACTTACAATGGCAGTCTACTTCCCTTGCTTGAAGAGTGTATATGCCCCTTAATCTCAAAAGAAAGTTGTTCCAGTTCTGAATTTTATCTTTTCCTCACTTTCTAGGGAATCTGGGTTGGAATGTTAATTGGCACACTTGTTCAGACACTGGTGCTTGTGTACATTACATACAAAACAGATTGGGAAAAACAGGTGATCCTTGTTTCCTTTACTTTTTTAATATTTTTTTTGAGTTTAAGCATCATATTGTACATCAAGACCATCATTGGGCATAATTGTTTTTGGGAGTTTTACACATAACTCTTAACTATTTAAAACCATCTATGTGTTTAGCAGTTATATTTGATGTTCCATTAGTTTAGAAATTGTGGCTTTTCATTACATAATTGTACATCAGGAAAAAAAAGAAGACAACACTGTAGCATAGAATACTGGAATTAGATGTCAACTAGTGTTTAACCACGATGTGAATGATATTTTCTAGTCTCGTAATTTTTAATTATTGTGGAGTTTCATCTTCGTGGATTTGTTAAAAGCCAAGGAGATCCAACTTTTCTTAAGCTCTTGCTTAATATTGATAACATTAAGTTGGATTTAAACTAAAAGAATCATAACAAATGTTCAAGAAAAATGCAACATTGAAAAATATATTTGCAGTTTCTGTTCATTGCATATGTTTCTGCAACCATTTGTCAATAGATAATTACCCTTTTTTTCTCAATCTCGGTTGGGATTTTTGTAAATTTTTTATAGCACTATTGTTTCTCTATCCTCTCAACTTAATAGCATAGTATATATTAAATAGTGATTTTTGAGAAAACAATCGCACTTGGTCATTTTCTAAAAATATTTTCTTTTGATTACAAACCTAAGAACTTAATTTAATTTAATCAAAATGAGCATCGTATGGACCAACAGAATTATTTTTTAAGTAATTTTCTAAAAAGAATAAAAAATTATTGTTTGCTGATGTATTTTCAGGTAACTTTGGCTCAAGAGAGGCTAAGCAGGTGGTATATGGATGAAGGGAGACAGAGTGATAGAAAATCCGATGAAAATGAGATTTTGTCATGAGATTTCTGATGTTTGGAGATGTCAAAGTAAGTCATCTGTGAGAGAGCTCCATTTTATTATTATTTTTTCTTTTCGGATCTGGGCTTGTCTTCATAGTAATCTATTTTTTTCTTCAGAACTCTCAATTTAGTGGGCAGTCTTTCGTAGTTTCATTTGTCAAATTTTATGGATTGCAGATTGTAGGGTCAATATGACATGTGGGCACTCAAGAATCACATAATAATCTCTGCTTCACAAATGGTTCATTGTTTTGAGGTTCCCATTTCTTCACCATTAGGAGCTTAATCAAAGCTAAATTGACAACTGATCTCAAATACCACACAAAAGGCATTTATTTAGTGTTGTACTCAAATCTTTTCTATGTGAGAAATCAACTTGAGCACAAAATTTAGTATGAAATATTTTGGATCGTGCCTAATTATTTTTCTCGAAATTTATTGAGATGCCCTTACTCAAACTTCAAAAATACAAGATTAAACCTAAATGGTTCTAAATTAATTCTAGAAGTGTTATACTGATTTCGAAAGAAAGAAAAAGTAAGAAAATTAGGATTTTGCCAAACAAGGAGAGGGGGAAGAGAGAACTTGCAGGGGATGAATGGCAGAGGCATGGCTGGAGATCATGTTAGTGGAAGGACAACAACCAAGCCGAGAATACAAATTCAACGTAGGGAAGAGAGAGGGAGCTCAACAAAAAGGGTACGTCCAACGGATCGAATAGGTGGCCAAGGTCGCAACCCCAGTTTTGAATTAACATGGGAGGAAGTCGCGGGTTCAAAGCAAAGGAAGTTGCAGGGGATGGAGAAGAGAATATCAGGATTGGAGCAGATGGAGGGGAGAAGACTACGCTCAAAGAGGATTGGGCTCAGGATTACGAAAGAAAATAAAAATTTAGAATATATATATATATATATAATGGGTATAAAACTATATCAATAAAATTTTAGTCTTAATCCTATTAAAATTTAAATCATTATATTTATCTAAAAATTAGTATATTTTAAACATAAATTTCAAATTTCAAATTTAGAATTTAAGATTTAAGATTTAAAATCTAATAGGATTTAGCTCAAAATCTAAATCTTAAAATCTAAATCCTAACCTCTAAATTCGTATTTAAGATATACGAATTTTTAAATAAATCTAATAGTTTAAAAGTTTATTTTATATATATATATACACACACGTAATTTTTAAATAAATCTAATAGTTTAAAAGTTTATTTTTTTTAATATATACACACATATTTTCTGTATATTAATTTTAATGAAAACTAAAAAACTGAATTAATTTTTCTGTTGTTCCAAATTTGAGAATCTAACTTCCCCAATTGTCGGTTCTTTTGCACACCCCTACTGAAGACCCTTATTTAAAACAAGGTTTACGGTTTCGGTTTCGGTTTCGATTTCAGGACCTACCGAAACCGATACATTTCGGCTGTTTCGGTTTCAGTTTCGGCCGTTTCGGTTTCGGCCGAAAGAATTTTTTAAATTATTAATTGGGCGTTGACCAGAGTTTGACTATATTTTGACTATACCTTGACTTCAAATTAAAAATACGATAAAATATTAGAAAAATTTTGAAAAAATTTAGAAAATTATGAATGAATTTATACTTAATTTTACAATAATTTAAAATATTATTTAATCTAATTAAAATTAATTTTGATAGTTAGTCACTGATATTGTCTATTTTTAATATATATTAGTGTATTAAAAAAACATACAAGAAATAATATGAATATGATTAAAATTTAAAAACATCATTTCATACATGATATAAATCAACGTCTTATAACCACATGCTATTCCAAGGTGGATCTTGAAGAGATTGATATTCTTGATCACCATACCCATCAGTACGATGAAATTGTGATCGATAGTATTGTTTAGCATGCAGATAGTAGGAAGTGGTATGATCCTGCATTGACTGATGATATCCTGGATTGTATGAAGACATCTCGCTCTGATAACCGTCATAGTAGCTATAGCTCGCATTATCTGTTGGACATTGATTAACATCTTGCCCGCCATGCAAATTATCCTAACAAGCACAGTAAACCCTAAACCGAACCGAGAGCGGGGGCAAGCATCGTCGCCGGCCGACCTGCGCTCGCGGGGTGAGCTGCGCTCGGCGGCCGAGCTGCCCTCGCCGGCGGAGCTGCCGGAGATGCCGGAGATGCCGCGCGGGATGCCGGAGATGCCGGAGATGCCAGTTTCGAGCCCTGAGCTCGCCGTGGGTGCCATGGGCGAGCTGCGGTCAGCCCAAGTGCGCTGAGGATGCCGCCGGCGTGCTGAGCTCGCCGCCGGCGCACTCAGCTCGCCCTGCGTGCGCTGCGGTCGCCCCGCACACGCTGAGCTCGCCATGCACACGCCGAGCTCGCCGCCGATGGCCTGCGCTCCCTGCAGCCGCTCCATGCTCCCTACGGCCGGCCCGCGCGCCCTGCCGCTGCCTCGACCGCCCTGTGCCCGCCCCGCGCGGCCTGCAGGCCGCCCGAGCACGCCACCCTCGCCCGTAGTGCATGGCCCTCGCCCGCCCTCGCTCGCAGCCGCCCGCCCTCGCCCTCGCCTGCAGCGCCGAAACCCTAAACCGAAACGTTTTTTAAGGTTTCGGCGCGGGTTCGGCCGAAACCGCGAACCATGATTTAAAATATAATTTTTCTCATAGACTCTTGTAACATTCATATTTATGAATCACCCCTGATATTTTGAATATTTCACAATTTTTTTCTTTTTTCATTTTTATTAGTAGAAAGCTCCCTATAATATGAAGGGCCTTCTCTCCCAAAAACAAGACTTATTTTTTTGAGCTAGCTAGGATTTACCAAAAGTGAAAATGAAAAGATTATGCAGGAAGTATGAAATATTAGGTCTCAGTTCCTAATTGTGGCATAATTTAGGGGTGTATGTGTAAAAAACCCTAAAATTGAATGTAAGGGAAAATTAACAATAACTCCCAGAAGTTTTGAATCTTCTTCACAAACCTTTCTGACTTTTCAATTTATCAGACAACCTTTAATATATCACATCAATTTTTTTTTCATCTTCTTGCCATTAGAAACCAAAGTTTAGGAAAGGAAAGAAAATGACAACTTTACCCATGATTTTGGTTTTAACTTATCATCTTCTCCCACCCGCAATCATTGATTCGCCATTTTAAACTGATAGGTATGTGTGCATATAAAATATTGGTTTTGATTATAACAGAGGAAAATTAATTATCTAGAAAATGCAAATGCTTGTAATATCATACAATAATACCTTATATTGAAATAAAATGCATAAATTTCTATGCATTTTTTGTACGATAATATGATTGAAGTTATTGATTGTTACGGATTTATTTTTTTTAATCCTTTTAGTGAAATTGTGTTTTACTTAAGCCTCGATGCAAACATAATAAATAAATAGATTCTCTTCATAAAATTTCTCTATATTTTTAATAGACAGACGATATAATTTAATGTGCTAGCTACTAATTCAAAGATATTAATCATTTTAAAAATGAGCTCTGCCATTCTGCTATCAATCGTAATTTTTATTTTTATTTTGTGAAGCATAAAAATAACAGAATACTTTTAATATATGAACAATTATAATTGTAGTTAGTTTAATATTATAAAATTATTTTTTCTATAAACAAAAAATAAATATGGTACAAAAATAAATAAAATAATCCTAATCCATACATTTTACACACTTTATAAATAGTTAGCTATTATTATAAATATTATTATTTTACTATAACCGAAAATAACTCATTATGCACATAATAACCTAAAGTACGTATTTTCAATATATTATTAATTAATATCGCCATATTAAAATAAACAAAAACTATTATATATATACAAAATCACGTTATTTTGTGCATACCAACAATTTTGGAGGAATTTAGCTACTACAAAGATAAGACTCCACCGATTGAGATCCAAATGTATTTCAAAATACATTATTCAATAATTATATAGCCAATTATCATCTTATAGTAACAAAGAATAAAATCAAAGGCCAGTTTTTCCAAAGTTTGAATTACAAACTAACATAATCTTAAATGAAATACACAAAAATAATACATTGTATATATTTATCAAATATTTTATAAAAAATATAAAAAATTATGAAAATAAATTTAAATAATTTAAATATTTTTATTAATAATTCAATCTTTTTTTATTAATGTTTTCGAGTGTTCATGCAAAATATTTAGAAGCAAAATAAGAAGAAAAAACAACAGTAATAATAGTAGAAGTTGTCGAAAATGGATTAATGATAATAATAAATCAAAAAAGATAATGTTGGATTGGTGATAATGAATTGACAGAGATGAAGATATGATGAGAAGAGTCAAAAATAAACAATAACAAATTAGCTGAGATGACGATGCAATGGATAAAAAGTCAAGGATTGACAATAGCGAATGAACAGGGATGAGAAATTAGAAAGAAAAAGAAAAAAAATGACAACAAATTGAATAAGATGACGATAACATGGGACAAATAGTTAGAAATTGTCAACAACAAATCAATGAAGATGACGGTGAATTAGCGACACTGAATAAGCGAAGATGACAATATGATAGGAGGAAGAGTCAGGAATATATACAACAGTGAATAATTAGAAATAGCGACAGTGCGGAAGAAAAGTCGAGAATTGAGGATAAATAATTTATGAGAAAAAAAAAAAACAAATCTTTTCCAATTTCTTGAGAGAATTAAATAATATTATAGGCCCTGCAATCTAATAAAAAAAGAAGTAGAACCCACCTACTACAATTAACTACATTAAGGGCATTTTTGGTTGATTGAAAAGTCAAAAAAGATTATCAAAATGATTCAAAGATTTCACACGGGTTACAAGTAATTTCCCGTTTAAGAAAAGATCCACGTCCTCTCACCTGGGGGAGTTTAAATCCTAAGGAAAATTATTTCCAATTTAGAGTAATATTCCACTCTCTAGACCGAAGCTTCGGTCGGTCATATGCGTTAACAGCACGCGGGATCTGCTTCTACTATCCGCTGTTTACCCCGAACAACATACACACCCACTCCGACTTCGTAACCGTCAAAATCGCATCAAGAGTAGGACCCGATTCCGATGCCCAGTCAGAATCCACATTCCGAGGCATTTCTCAAGCCCGCCGTTTCTATAAATTCCCTGAGAGCCGAGAACTTCGATCGCGTTATCGTCTTCGTCTTCTCGCGACCTCCGTGCTCCTCTCCTCGGCCGATTTCCCGGTAATCCGCTCCAGTTCCATCTTGATTTTCCTCCTGATGGCTCGATCTCTCTCTTTTTCGCTTTTTGCCATCGAATCTCTGCGTTGGATTGTAGATCTGGATCCCAGATCGCTTCTCTGGTGGTTTCTGATTCAGATCTTGGGGGTTTTGGGATCGGATCTGAGGTATTTGAGGTGGATTAGGATGTTTGATGCTGGGATTTGGGCGCAGGGAGAGAGGGAGGAAAAGAGATGGGGCTCACGTTCACGAAGCTCTTCAGCCGGCTGTTCGCGAAGAAGGAGATGCGGATCTTGATGGTGGGGCTTGATGCCGCCGGTAAGACAACGATCCTGTACAAGCTCAAGCTCGGCGAGATCGTGACCACCATCCCCACCATCGGTGAGCTCCTTGCATATGAAATCATTGCTGTGTGGAAATGATTTCTAGGTCGGAATTTTTGTTGGTTATTTTCGTATTCTTTGGTTGTGATATATTGATCTCTTTTGGGGTTTGATTGATCTAGAACACTTGGCGAGTTTCTTCTTGATTTGAGTGTTAAATCGAGACTTTGAGAGTAATTATTCAAGATCTTGATGTTCGACATGAATGGGAAAAGCTAGGGTGCTATTAGGCTGAGATCTAAAGTTTCTATGAGATTTAAATGTGACCTCTTCTCTGCAAGCATGGACCTCTAGATGGTTTTTGAATGCATTTATTGGGATTACTCTAATCAACCACGATTAGGGTTGTAATGTGATTGGGATTGAATATTGAATTTCAGCTGGTTCGGATTCTAGTAAAAATCTTATTCTTATATCAAAGATTACTTAATTGTATTCTTCAGATAAAACAATCAACATGTCACTCCGTGGAGCTTCTCATGCCTGCAAACTTGGATTTAATATATTTGATTAATTGCAACAGATACAAATAGTAAAATCATCTTTGTAAAAATTCATAAAAGATTCCCATATTTGTCATAACTGGTTCAACATCATTATGTTTTTTCATTGTGCTATCATAGGAATGCAGGCTTTGTTTTGGAAGGTCAACAATAGATAGATGTAGAACTAAACCTTTGTTGAGAGAAATGACAGTTGTAATACTTGATGGACTTCTGATCTTCTCATTGTTCTTATTTTTTCCAATTTAGGTTTTTTGGTGTTCTATTTGTACTCTAGTTTGCAACCAGACTTTTCAAAGTGACCCTACTTCAGAGGTTAATTACTGATCATGGATATGAAACCTACAAGTGCCGTTTTATAAGCACTGATGTTTTGAAGTGGAGTTATCTGAAGGATGTTAGTAACAATGTCATATTGATGATTATTTCTTGGTAATAGCCCCAAATAACTATATAATGCCTATCACCTAGTTGGTTTGGAACTTAACATTGGTGGTGCTGCAATGAATTTATGGCAGATGCTTGCTAGTTTTTCTTTAACACCTCAAGTGGTCATTTGGAAATGGGTCAAACTTGATTGTTCAACAAAAGCCATACGACTTCATTTCTCTTTCAAAGTTGTCTTTTTCTTTTTCTTTCTTTTTTTTTTTTTTGAAACCAGAGTTCTACTATCTGAGCACACATTCACAACATCTCAATGCACTGTGCAGGATTCAATGTGGAGACTGTGGAGTACAAGAATATTAGCTTCACTGTGTGGGATGTTGGTGGTCAGGATAAGGTATTGCATCGTTTGTGTTCTTTGTATTCCATAATTTTGTGATGCTCATGCCCTTATTATGCTGATGAATGGAAAATTGTTCTGTTTAGTTGGCCATCTTAGACACATCTGTGAAATCAATTGTTAAAAGAATCAAGTTTTTCATTCTTTAATCATTGTAATGATAATCTTGCCATCACCATTAACATCCAGATTCAGTGTGACATTCAATATTTTTGAGGAATACTTTGTACAATTGAATTTTCATCTGACCATGGTTCTTGTTATGTGGCTTTTGTTAAAAACAGATCAGACCACTGTGGAGGCACTATTTCCAGAACACGCAGGGGCTTATTTTTGTTGTAGACAGCAATGATAGAGATCGTGTTGTTGAGGCTAGAGATGAGCTCCATAGGATGCTGAATGAGGTAACTTCTAGTCTAGTATAACTCTCTAGTTACCAATGTATTGGATAGAACTGAGGGCTTGAAATCCATAAACTTTTATTTGTTGATACCAGTCCAAAAAATAACAAAACACTCAATTTGGCCAGTGTGGCTGGTTAACAAATGGTATTTATAGACTAGTTTCTAGCTGGCATTTGCTCCACCAGCTCAATAGAGAACAATATTTGACATATTACAACAATTTACATGCCTTGGGATTGTTTGTTCTAGTTCCCTCAGTTTTGATGTTATAAGATTAGATAACAGATCTTTCTGGTTCCCCTGATATACATCTTACTCAATTTCTCTGTTTCTGAAATGCATGTGTTTAACTCTAGTCATTCTTACAATGAGTGATTCTTCTATAAGGGCAACTAAGACAACTTTTGGTGGATTAATTCTCTTTGCTATGCCATGTTGATGTTTATTCCTTGTGCTATATTATTATGGATGCTGGGCTTGTAATTGAGTGGCAGTGGCTGTTAGCTGCCTAGGTCTGATTTTTATGCTTTCCTGTCTTCTAACTGAATAGCTATCACAAAATTACATATTGCAGCTATATTTCAATTTTAATTGGTGGGCAGGATGAATTGAGAGATGCTGTGCTGCTTGTGTTTGCAAACAAGCAAGATCTGCCAAATGCCATGAATGCTGCTGAAATCACTGATAAGCTTGGTCTGCATTCTTTGCGCCAGCGCCACTGGTATGATGTTGTTTTTTTCTTTTTGAAATATGTTTAGCTGTTTGAAATATGTACTAGCTGTGCCTTTATTACTCCTCTTTATTCTCCGCTGGCTTTTAAATTTTGTGATTCTGAATGAGATAAGACTTTTTTCAGAAAATTGGTAATTAAATTAACTGATTTAAGTTCCAATTTTGGCCTTGTATCATATCATTTGCACATGTTTTTCAAGTACTTGCATCTCTGCTGTTCAGGTTATCTCAGTTGGTACTTTCTTAATTCTTACGCTGACCTGATTGCTTCCATTATAATAAGCCAAGTTCTATCCTTAATTTCTGGAAAATTCCAATTAACATGTGTAATATGTTTTTTGGTGCTTTGCAGGTGTAGTTTGTTGCTTTCTTGATATTGGTTTCAATAAGCTAATAATCTGCATGTTGATTGAATGAGACCAAGTATTCAGCAACTAATCCAAATTTTCGCACAAATTTAAATTATAGTTATTGATATTTTGATGTAAAATATGACTGAGATTGATGGATATTCATGTTTAGTGCATTGTGGTATGCAAAATGCTGCAATTTGACTTGATGCATAATGTGTTTACAATTTAAAATGCTACATTTGGTGCTGGAAGAATGTGTCAAGCCAATTAGTGCACATAAGAAGTGATTTGCTAACTCATATTAGTGAATAGCTATTATTGCTAGTTGTCTCATTTTGGCTTCCTTATTCTTCTGCAATGGCCAACACATTATGTTTAGACAAAGATTTTTTGGCTTACAGTGTTTCTTTTGAACAACTTGCTTTTAGGTACATTCAGAGCACCTGTGCTACAACTGGTGAGGGATTGTACGAGGGCCTGGATTGGCTCTCCAGCAACATTGCTAACAAGGTACTATACGAAATCTTTGAACATTGTACTTTTGACATAATTTCAAAAGTGTATTTGATTTACACGGGACTTCTTTCCCATTCTTTCAGGCTTAATTTTTCATGGGGCTTTGCTGAACCACCAAGTAAATATAAGCCAATGGCTGTATGTTCAACTCCATGATGTAGCCTGTGTTTTGTGATGATGCTTGCAACTTTTTAGAAATTATTTAAAAGAAAGTAGGTTTTTTGTCCCTAAATCTCCTGTTGTTGGTATGTCAATACCTTGTATTAAACCAAAGTGCTTGTTTTGCTTATGCAATTTAGTGTTGGTGATTGATCTTTGAAGTTGATTGTGTATATTCTGCATCGATTTAATGCTGTTTCTTGATTGGGTATATTTAATATTTTGCTTTGATTGATGCTGTTTCTGATGTCATGACAATGGGTAAACCAGCAATTGGACTGCTAACCATGTGCCAGCTCACATTATTTTTGTTTTTGTAATGATATGCTTTCAGTCTCATGGCTCACAGAATTAGAAGAAATTTGAAGAGATGCAGGTTGAGAATGGAGCTTCATAATGAACTGTTGTGAAAATTTTCAGTCTATTGCAATTGCCTTCCAAACCAATCATGGAGAGTTACATTATTTAAAGAATTGGCATCATAAATAGCCAGCACGAATAAGTTATTGATATCCCAACTACATTTTCTTCTCTTGATACTACCCCAAACGGGTACAGCCAAACCTGTGTGCTGATGGGAGGTTTTTTTCAGGATAAAAGTGGATATTTGGCAAAAACAACCAGTCTGTAATCTCTCGACTACACAGATACAGCTGTAGCCGCAGCCCATGCTTTGAAGCGTCCATCTGCCTTGACCCTGTGCACAAAAAAATTTCACAATATTAAAAACAAAGGTCATTGATTATGAGAACAAATTATTGACATGGGAGACCATTGTTAAAACAAAATTCAACGAATTAGTGGAGGAAAACTTACAAATAAATATTATGTGGGTCAATCTCTTTAAATAGATTGATGTAAAAGCGGAAACCATCAGGGCTGACATCTCTGCATAAAATACCTGCAAACATAACAACATGATTAAACTACAAAAAGCATGCGAGTTTCAGCATATACTTCCAAGAGAAATACAAGTACCCTTAGTTTCTGCAGTTAGCAGGTGTTCCTTGGCAAGAGCAGGCGCAATTCCTAAAATCAATGCAGCATCGCTGGGGCTTATTCCCGTACAAAGAGCATCAGGCTTCTGAGCTAGAGCTGCTATATGTGCAAATACCTGATGCAGAGGATTCACAAATAAAGATCCGGGATAGATACCCTTTATGAAGGCACCTTCCTCAAAAAGTAATGCTCTCAGGAAAATAAAAAAGTAATACTTATGAAGAATGTTATTTGAGTATGTGCACACATAGTTTGAAAATCAAAAGTGATTCAATTGAGAAAATAATCTTACTTCCTCGTCACTGTGGGCCTTGCTCTGAATGACCATTACTCCACTATCGAACTTCCTAAGCATCATGGGGCTGTTGATCATAAACACCAGCGAGCAAGGTCACATTTATGGCAGATCCAAAACAATTGTGACAAGAGGCTATGTCCAAACGAAATGACAATGCATTCCTTGTGATAGTTTAATTAGTCTGAACATTTTGACACAAACAGTACTGAAACCTGAAAAGAGTTGAAGGTTCTGTTGAGCATACACGTCAAAATTTTCCCAAATGGCACATGCTTGTAAAAGGTCCTGTGGTGAAATCAATTCTGTCTAGAAAAAGAATAACTGAGAATTATGCTGTTTTAGGAACATGGAAAAATCAAAATGGGAAATGGGAAAAAAAAATCTTAAACCTGTTCCTCTGGCGCGATTGAAAAGACAATAAACATCTATGAGTGCAATCATCCCTCCAGATTTTTCAAGTGGCAACTTGACAAAATCTGCCAACTAAAGTAGGTGAAAACAACACCAAACATCAAATCTCATGAAATGTGACATTCGTAAGATATAAGCCATAAAAAGAACATTATAATATTTGTACATATGCAAGGTAATTTGAAGAATGCAGTGTGTGATGTGCTTGTATTTATCTTCTAAACAATACTTGAACAAGGAAACATGAACAGTTGTGCCAGACATCTCTTTGGTTATGAAATAAGAAGCAAAGATTGTTGCCAGGAGCTTGCAGTCCATTTACTTGTCTGCTAATCATCTATGAAACCATCCTCTCTGTCCAATGAAACAGACCTTTCTAATCAAGTAAACAAAGTTGAGACCTTTGCTAGTACCGATAATTTATCTAAACATGTATTTCAAATTCCCATATATCTCTATGTACAAATTTGTGTGCATATGCACATCAATTAGCAGAAAATTCAATCTCTTAGCCACTCCATTGACAATCATTGAACTAATAGATAAATCTGAAAAATCAAAAAACTGTTCTTTACATAACATTGAACACTAGAGTCTAATATAATCTCCCAGTGTTATTGTACAGCCAAATGTAAAATCTTTTAATGTGTGCAAAATACAAGTTATTTTGGACGGGAAAAAAGAAAATTTTAAACACAATTAAGAGAATGCGGCTACACTGGGCTACCTGCTTTTCCAAGAAAAGCGGAGCTTAGAATCGTGAAACAGAAGGGGAAGTAGGAATAGTTGGAGTTAGATTTGTTGGCAGGACTAAAATGTCCTCCGTTGATCATATATTAATATGCAGAAGGAAAGGAGCATGAACGAAATGAGAGTGAAATTCAAGACATGCTCAACACTCCAAAATAGTAACATGCAAAAGGGAGTCAGATTTGTTGGCAGAACTAAAATGCCCTCCAATGATTATATATTAATATGCAGAAGGAAGGAGCATGAACAAAATGAGTGAAATTAAAGACATGCTCATCACCCCAAAATAGTAATATGCGAAAGGCAGTCACATCATTTGTAACAAAGAAAGGCTTTTTGAAACAATATTAGTCCTAACAGCCAAAATTGACAGCCCCAGATGCATTTCATCTAGTTTTGGTTGAAGACCATATTGTAGGCATAGAGAAGAAAAGGAAAGAGTCCTGCTTCACTAGTTTGCACTTGTACATAGTCAAAGATAACATAATCATATAAAAATAGAACTGAAGAATGCCATAATTGACATGGAGTAAGGTCCAGTCTAGGGCTCCCTAGTTTTGCCATCAAAATGTAATCACAGAACCTATATTACAATTAGATTGAGCCAACAAAAATAAAATTAATACATTACCATCTGGTGCACAAGAAAATACCTGGCGAGACAATTGCTGATGGTATAGAGCACCAGCAGACTCCTTTGTAACTGGTGAAACTATACCAACACTAAGCAGCCAGTCCTGCATATCCTGCTTCGAACCCAACTCTTCATCATTAGTGTTAGCTTGACCAGATGATCCTGACAAAAGCTTTAGCCTCATTTTTTCTGCCAGCAACACCATCTCCTTAGCTTTGCTCTGCACAGTAGTATGCCTTGAGTTATTGCCCCCTTATGCCAGAAAATGATTGAAAAACAACACAAAATTTCCAAACTCCAAAAGCCAATGGTTATTTCAAGTTCCTTGTTAATATCAAGATTATAACCAAGTCTGCTTCAAACTTGGCGCTAAGTTCACTTAAAGTGAATTCAAAACTTCTCCAGGACAGGAATAATGCCACAAAATGCAGAAGTCTGTAAGAAGAACTACCAATTAACTGTGTCATTAAACCTGATCTAACTAAACCACAAATAAAAAAGTTCTCGTGTTCATAGAGAACTTGAACAACTCGGAAGAACATAGAAAGCTGAATTCACTAATTTCACATAAAAACATAATAAGGTGCCCATGCTTCTTCACCAAAAGTGTCATCTTAATCTGCCCAAGAAATTATCATGAGAAAATCTAAGCTGTCAACACTATTGGACAAGCTCGAAAATACCACTGAATATATACAAAATTGCACAAACCTGGCAGTCAAATCACTAAGGCATTCATATTTCTAAAACATCTGATACTTCACAATATTTAACAAATATATGGAAATTCAGACTATCATCCATGAAAAAAATCCCGAATTTTTAGATCATACGCTACAGCGAAACCCCTAGGAACAGTCGCAGAGTGTAAAAGCGAGTATCAGTGAATACCATCAAAGCATTGAGATCCTGAAAGGCATCCTGCAAGCTCTTATCAGTATTCTCCCAAGTCTCCTGCTCCTTCCTCAGAATCCCCGAAACCCCCACCACCGGCATCCTCACCCTCCCCATCGCCACCATCTCCGACCCCTCCCCCCTCTCCCTGCCCTCTTCCCCATCCTCCTTCCTCGTACTCTCCCAAGCCCTAGCCTTCAATCCCTCCCACAACCTCTCGAAGAACATATCCGGATCGTTCTTCCCCCTCATCACCACCGTGACCACCACCGACCCCTTCCCTTCCCCCAGCACAACCTGGATTCGAACCCTAGGGCTCGCAAACATGCTCCGGATCGACTTCTTCCCTGGGAACGCGTGGATGATACCGGAGAGGGGGATCGCGCGGGCCGAGAGGGAGGGCTCGTGGATCCAGATGAGGCGGTGGGTCGTGAGGACGAGGAGGCCGGAGCGGAGCGGCGAGAGGCCAGGGTTTTCTTCGGCCTCGAGATCGACGGCGGAGAGGAGCAAGCGCTCCACCTCGCCGGACAGAAGGACCGGTCGACCGGAGCCGGTGAGGGTCGCCGGAGGGAGCCAGTCGCCGGCGGCCATTAGATTGGCATTCTTGGTGGGGGAAGAGGAATTTAGGGGGTCGTTTGGAACGGGCGAGGGCTAAGGTGAACTCGCTCTGAGGAGACTATTTTTTAAATATTAAAATTTTGGTTGTATTAATATTATTTAATTTATTTAAATTATAATAAAAAATTAATTAAAATATTCTCGGTTCATCTAAACCATCGGATTTTGATCTAATGGCTCAAATCACGTCAGCCGAAATCTTAACTATATAATCTTCTTCTTCTCTCCCCCCACGGCCCAACATGCAGCAAACATTGCCCTTCTTCCTTGTCGATGACGCAACAGACTCTGCACACGACCTCGACGGGCGTGCTCTGGCGAACTCCGCGTGCGAGCTCGGCGCTCGAGTTGCCCACGCGAGCTCGTTCGGCGACGTCATTGGTCTCGTGAAGAAAATAAACAGTAGTATATGAACAATATTCATTGGAGGGTATTTTTTTTCATAAAAAATATTAACCATCTACTAGTTAGATCAATAACTAAATAAAATTTATTTAATCACATTAGCATTTTACTATTTATCCCTTTTTTTGACATTGACTTTCACCTTGACTCCGTTCCAAATGTGCGCTAGAACTTTCGCGAGCGATTACATGAACCTCCCAATAGTTTGTAGGAATTTCGAAAGAGACAACGGGTTTTTCACGTACAATTACATCGATTTGAAGGGTTTGTACATAAAAATCCTGTTTCTTAAATTTGCTTGGGGCTGCCCAACGTTAGCCAACGCTAGAGATTAGCGAAACCGGTCAACTGTATTGATTTACGAATTTTGGAATTAAAATTGAATTTCAGTTATGAAAATCTAAAAGTCAAAATAGTATGAGATTAGTTTTAGAATTCGACTTTTGATTCCGGTTTTAAAATAATTTAAAATCAATTTTAAAAGCAATATATCGATTTATACCAATAAAGTAAAAATAAGTAGGCCCGAGAAAGATTGGAGTTGGTATTAAAAGAGAATAAAATATTATCTAAATAAATATCAATTTTGGTATATCATCAAAATTATAATCGATGTTTTTTATCTTTCAAATATAAGACCCGAATCTTTCTAAATGGGATTAAAAATTAACTTTTTGTATGACTCTTAATTAATACGGTGTAATTTAATTATTTTTTGATTTTTTGCTCACCTCTAACCAATGCTGGAGTGCATTCTATATATTTTGGAAAGTATAAATTGCTCAAGATCCGTCTCGACTTAGAATCTATTTGAATAACTTCGAATTTAACATTAAATTGGAGTTTCATAGGATTTTTTTCTCAAATTAAAATTTTTTATGAAGGTGTTTGATGTCTTTCTTTCGCAAGTTGGAATTACTTTGGAATCATAATATTTCCCATGATTTAATAGAAAAATTTTAAAAATCAAACATCTTTTTATTTTTCTATGAAATGAAGGTTGTATGTAAAATTTTTTTTATCATCAATGACTTTATTCTACCAACCATATATATATATATATATATATATATTAATTATAAGAAGTAGAGTTATATAGAATTACTTTGGAATTTTTTTTTCTGAGTATCCGAATGGGCCTTAACTGAGATTAAGATTCTACGCTTTGGGATGGGACGATTCTGCAGACAAAAAAAAGATAACCATGAATTATCTCGTGGAAGAGTAAATGCTTAATACATCACGTAGATACAAAAATCATCAGTACAGCATTCATCTAACTGCACATATTTATTTTCTTCTGACAATATTTATTTTGAATAACAATAGATACTCTCTGCATGCCTCTTTTGTTCGTAGAATCTCTGTCTCATAAGTTGGTGAAGCGATTAATCTGTATGAAAAAATAAAATTGATCTAATGAGCACTAGAACAAGAACAAAAAAGCATAAAATGTGATGCCAAAAAACAATAATAAGATGACTAACCTTGGATGATGGGAACGACTGACGAAATGAAACACCGCCTGCGTCGGAAGAAAGAAATAAAAAAAAAAAGAATAATTAGTAAGCATCTCGGCATTCAGAAAAATCGTAAAAATTAAGTCTGACGAATTGGGAATAAGACGAGATGAAAACAAACCTTACTACAGCATTTGATTAGTTTAGATCTCCTTCCA
This sequence comes from Trichopus zeylanicus subsp. travancoricus, assembly GCA_005019695.1. Lineage (NCBI taxonomy): Eukaryota > Viridiplantae > Streptophyta > Magnoliopsida > Dioscoreales > Dioscoreaceae > Trichopus > Trichopus zeylanicus. The sequence continues at coordinate 155,111 of RXID01014555.1, forward strand.
TGGAAACTCAATCGGTTTTATTGTTATCACATCACAAAATTTCAGAACAAGTTGTCACCCTTCTCACAAGATCGAATGCCTTGCTTGCTAACCTCGAGTGTTTGATGTTATTGAGGGAAGAAGATGGGTCAAACTCCTCTTGGCATTCGTAGTCCTCCAGTGTGGTGTCACTCTAATGAGATGTTTTATGCATCTCACTAGTTACTACACTCGAGTTGTTTTTCAATTAAACCCCAAATCGAACATAGCGACGTTAAGATATGGAAGGACTTCAGAGGATCGGAATAAGGAGTGCAGAGTTTTATTTGCCAAGATAGGTGTCGTACGAACTTCGAAACTTTGTCATGGCCATTAATGGATAAACAAAACCCTCCATGCCCGCCAAAGCTGAGGGAAGGAAGAAAAACTCGAGACCCGTCTTCCTGACGAAGTACTTGCTACTACCCATCAAGGAAGCAAAGCAGATATTCAAACCTATATATACCTACAACTGGGGACTTCATGTGTGGTATGAATCCTTGCAGAGTATATGGGTTTATATAGGCACAGTGTTGCCTGATTCATTGTAAATGATCCGACTATTTTTAACTCGTATTAATTGACATTGTCTTAGAAACATGAACCATATGATTCCAAAATTAGAAAAATTAATTTTCTAAAATTCTCAGATAGTTTTTTGCATATAATTATTTGAAATCTGAAATAATAGATGTATAGTGGTTATGTAATTCTTGCAAGATTCATATCTATGGGAACCATGTAAAATCTCGCTTTATGTCATAAAATTCTGTTTTAGCTATCAAATGAAAAACAACATTCAAATCCAACTAAAAATCACAATTTCTTTTGGACATCTCAAGGAACAGAAGCAAAATCGAGGTTAACGATAGAGAGTGGTAGTTGTAATTAGGTTAACCACTCTCGTATCGTCAATCGCGATGTTTGATATTAGTTTTCTCGTGATAACGAAAATCACATTGACACGAGTCACACGATCACAAAAACAGGGGATCTCCATAAGCAACCCGACTTTATCTAAACTTTCATTAGTTAACAAAGGAACTCTTCTATGACTCTATTAAGTTGAACATCATGGTGTCCTTCCATGAGCTACTCATTGGTCAATTGCAGGGCGCCTCCTCAACGGAGAATATGAGTGAGTCTTAAGGAGCATTCAACATGAACCTCGTGGTATTAGAGATTAAGATCTTTCACTTTAGAATGAGAAAATTTTGCACAAAAAAAAAAAAGAAGATAACTATGCATTATTCCATGGAAAAGTAAATATTGAATACATTGCTTGAAACAAAAAATCACGATTACAACATTTCTTTAATAGTAGGTATTTGTTTTATTAACTCTTCTAAGAAAATATGTCGAATAAGAGTTGATACGTCCTTCGCATATAAGATTCTAGAATCCTCTCACAAGTTGATGAAGCGATTAATCTGTGTGAACAATAAAATTATCTAATAAGTACTAAAGAATGATAAAAAAAATTTAGTAAGTTTGACAGTAAAAAAATAGAATGAGATGAGGACTAACCTTGGACGATGCGAAGCAATTAAGGAAATGAAATACCTCCTGCATGTTAAAAAGGAAAAGAAGACTACTGAGCATCTTAGCATTCAAAAAACCATGAAAATTAAATCTAAGAAGTCAAGAATGAGATGAGAACAAACCTTGCTGCAGCATTCTTGAGATCTCTTTTTTTTTTTTTTTCTTTCTTCCGTGAATTAACATTATCCCTATTACATCACGAGTTTTTTTAAAAAACTAGTAGTCCTTCCCCCAAGATCAAACACAAGGCTCACCAAAGCTTGAGTGTTGGACGTTATTGAGGAATATGACATACCATTTTCCTTGCCTCAGCTTCTTCCCACTACATGCGACTTAGGAGTATGGAAGGATGTAGTGGTCGACAGAAGTGGTACAAGGATTTATTGTTCAAGATAGATGTTGTATGAACTTTGGCCCTTTGTTGGAGCCGTTGATCGATATTCCAACAAAAAAAAAAAGATCTATAAATCTCAACCTGCCCACCGAAGCTAATGGAAGGAAGAAGAACTCGAGACCCATTTTGTTGATGAAATACTTGCCACCCATTGAGAAAGAACTTGTTTTGAAAAAGAAAATTAAAGCGGGACACATATAATGGAGGGATACTAGTGAGGTAAAGAACTCGGAAAGGCTTTTATGCTGAAATTCATTCCTATAGTCGTTGGTTTCATGTGTGATATGAATTCTTGTTGACTACATTGGTTTATATAGGCATAATTTTGCATGATTCATTGAACACGATTAGGCTACTTTTAGAATGTAATAACTCATATTAACTCATATTGTCTTGGTTTATAGTTCATACCCTTAAAATTAATTAAATGGCAAAACGTGACTCGTGTGATTCGCAATTTTTTTTTAACTTACTCGAATTTTTAGTTTGTCCAGATACATTTCTTAACAATAAAAACATATTTAAAAATTTTTGGTTAAAATTGTAATCTGTATTAAAAAAATTCCATCCAGAATTTATAATTTTGAATGGGTATTAAATATATTCCAAAATAGAAAATCATAAGTAAAAAAATCATACAAGGAATGATGCTAAAATTGGAGAAAAAAATTTATGCAAAAGCACGCCTTTCAAATTTTAAATTATTTCCAAATACCTTACAGAAGATAAAATTTAAATTAACAAACACTAAATAGTTGAGATTCGAATGTTTCAAACCCAAAATTTGTATTTTTATTCTAGACACGCATCCGCCAACGAGGAGATCCGCTGCATGCATTGTGAAGCGGTATCTTACGTGTCCGGCGCAAGCACTTCCCTGCATATTCAAAAACGTGGCCTTTTTGCTTCTCGCCACGTTCCCGGTCAGCTTCATCCTCTTACCTCTTCTTAAAACCCCCCTCACCGCCTCATTCTTTTCCAATCTCTGAGAAAAACCAAAAGCAGTAGTTTTACTGGGATGGCTTCGAGGCAGAATGAGAGGACGGAGAGGGCGGAGGCGGCGTCGAGGCAGGCGGCTGACGAGCTGGAGAGGCACCGGCGAGAGTTGGAGACGGAGCGGGACCGCTATGACGAAGACGAGAGGCGGCGATATGAGGACCAGCAGAATCAGAATAGAGGAGGAGTGCTGGAGAGCATCAAGGAGGGGGCCAAGTCCGTCCTGAGCTCTGTCCAGGGCACCGTTGAGAGTGCTAAGGACACCGCTGCCGGCAAGGTCCAGGAGGCCACGGAGAAGGCCAAGGAGACCAAGGACTCTGCTGCCGAGAAGTCCATGGAGTATAAGGACTCGGCGGTGGAGAAGGCGAAGGAGACGGAGGACTCAGCTGCTCAAAAGGCGAAGGAGTACAAGGACTTTGCAGTGGAGAAGGCTAAAGAGACAAAGGACTCCGCTGCTGAGAAGGCGAGCGATGCCACGGAGAGAACCAATCAAAAGGCCGCCGAGTACAAAGACTCCGCAGCGGAGAAGGCAAAGCAGACAAAGGATTCCACAGCAGAGAAGGTGAGGGATGCTACGGAAACAACTGAGCAGAAGGCTGCCGAGTACAAAGATTCTGCGGCAGAGAAAGCGAACGAAGCTAAGGAGACTACCATGCAGAAGGCCAGCGAGTACAAAGACACTGCCGCACAGAAGGCGGAGGAGTACGAACAAAGCACGGTGCAGACGACGCAGGCAGCGAAGCAGAAGGCACGGGAGAACAAGGACTATGCAGCGGAGAAGGCGCTTGAAGGGAAGGATACCGCGGCGGATGCTGCTCGTCGTGCAATGGAGTACGTGGCTGGCAAGAAGGAAGAAACCAAGCAGCGCACCTCTGAGACCACCGAGGCTGCCAAGGTACTCTAGCCTATGTCTTAGACCACATTATCCAGATCTAGTTAGTAAAAAAACTTGATCTGTAATGGCAGGGGAAGCTTAGTGAGACGGAGGAAGAAGCACGACGGAAGATGGAGGAGCTGAAGTTGAGGGCCAAGGAAAGCAAGGATGATGGAGAAAAGCGAGAAGAGGAACGCGGCAGCGGCGGGGGAGGGTTGTTGAGCTCGATTGGGAACGCGGCAGAGACAATAAAGGAGAAACTGACGGGGCCAAGGGTGGAGGAGCGACGGAAGGTATATGAGGAAGACAAGGAGAAACCGAAGACCGGGATCGGGGAGAAGGGGAAGGAAGGCGACGTGGAAGCAAAGTTCAAGACGGCAGACCAAATGCATGGGCAGACATTCAACGATGTTGGGCCGATGGGCGGCGAAGGGTCCGGGCCGGTCGGACGGGATGAGCGCTATGGGAAGATGTAGGAGGTTGAAGATGGTGAAGTGGAGTTTGGTGTTTTGTGGTGTGGATTGTCTGTGCTGTTGTCCGTGAATGGTGCTTTTGGTTTCAATGAGAATATATCAGAATAAGAGCGAGCTTAGTATTTGGGTGTTTGTATGCGTAGTTGCTGGCTGTAATGGAAGTGTAATAATATGGAGGAATTCGTGGTAAATATTTGGTCAATTAATTAGCTTGGGTGCTTGAGTTTCCATTATTTGCTTTGGATGGGCTTATCTGGTTAAGACCTAACTATTAGTATGGCTTTCATCCTTACGGGAAGTAAAAATAAAAAAAAACAAAAACAGAAGATGCAAAATAGAATTTTGTGCGCAATCAATTTCCACTGTCAATTGTTTAGATGAAAGTTTTAAGTTTTTGGCTGAAATTAAGCGATGAAGAAAAATGTGGGCTGAAATTGTTGGTGTCAAGCTCTTATATATATATGTATATGGGTATGAAAGTGGACGAGGAACAAAATGGTGACTGAAACTGACCAAGTATTTTTTGCAATGTCTTGCCGTAGAACAGAAACTTCTACAAGTTTTTCAAAAACCATGCATACATACACATATAAAATAGTGCATATCAAACTCTTTCAATATAATTTTGATGTTTCGTTTTATTAATTTTGAAATCATCTAATTTATTTTAACATAAGTATACAAATAAAAAATTTATTTTATAAATTATAATTTTTTTTTAATCCTAAAATTTAAATATTAAATTTTAAAACATGAATTTTAAACTCTAAAATTTCAAAAAACTTAACCCTAAATCTTACATACTAAACTTTAAGGACCCGTTTGGTACGCGATTAAGGCCAAAGTCAATGTCAAGACTAGTGAACCACTTTTGTAAACTAATATCTTTTTATCAAAATTAAGACTTCAATAATTTGAAACTCAAAAAACTATTTAATTTTTTATAATAATTTAATTTAATAATAATATAAAATAATAAATATTAATTTCACAAGAAAAAAAAATTCTAAAAAAAGTTGACTTGGTCCCTAACCCCATTCCAAACACAGCCTAAAATCTTAATATCTCAAAATCAGATACTCTAAATTTTAAATTTAAAATTATCACCAGTTTATCTCAGAAAAAATTAGATAATTTGAAAAATTATAAACTAAAACGTCAGAATCAAGCGTCGATATAAACTTAATATTGGTAGTGCTTCATCCCATGCGAGAAATCACCGTTATCCGCAAATATTGTAGTGTTGCTTGCGCAAAGATTTAAAAAATTTAAAGTTATGAGTACAACTAAGAGCAAATTTAATATATTTACTTAAATTCAAAATATTTTTTAATTTCATATGATACATTTGTAAATTTAGGTCAATTTTAAATAATTAAATTAAGTATATAATATATGCAATGAATATAAAATAAATTTTCTTATAAGATATTAAGAAGAATCAACGGTGACAGTATTATTGCTAGTATTATATCAAATAATACTAAATATTTTTTAATATTATACTTATAAATAATTTTAAAAATAGCATCAGCAACATTAGCAGTATTATAAGTATATTCCAAAAGTTTAAAATTAATAATGCATTTATGTAACATATATGTATCATCAATATAATAAACAATAATACAAATATAGGATGCAATATAATCAACATTCCAATTATCAGATGTAACAGCAATTCTCTATTTATAACTTGCAAAAAATATTTTTATTTTAAATTTTTTGATTACTACATCACTCACAGTTTTTTTTATTTTTTTAATAGAGTGGATTTAACTCTTGTAATATCTTTTTCATCTTGAAATTTTCTACAAAAAAAGTTGCTCTTCCCAAAAAAATATATTTTACTAATTTTTTGTTTTTTTTTTTGAAAATTTATGAATGTCAAGTAAAATAGAAGAACAACCATAAAAAAATGTTGTATTTAACTTAAGTCATATTCTTTTTTCAAATGATTTTGAATGTATCCGAAGATGGCCAATTGTATGTGTAATTATAATATCTAGTTTATTTTTATATTTTTTGCAGATGTCTTTTTTTCACAACTCTAACCATTACAATATTGTAGTCCTCCCAAACATTATTAGTTTTCATTCTTCTAGAATTTTGATACAATTGAGGTTAATTTAAAGAAAGTGGGCCGACATCAATCTCAAGTTGGTGTTCAAAATCCAAGACTTGAAACTTATTTTCAAAAAAACAACAAGATTGAAAGAGGAGCTTGATATGATTAAAAAAAAACAAAAAAAATCTAATTGAAGGAATGGAGGAAGATTTAAACAACTCAAAAATTATAGAGTTGACACGGTTGAGACAAAGTACTAAAAAATCGAGATAAAGTTGAACTATCAGAGCTTGAAATCTTGAATCGAAGATTAGAAATTGGAGAGTTAAAAAAATATGAAAAAAATTTATGAGTTGGGTGTGAAAAAAAAGTAGTATAGGAGTATTTATAAAAAATGTACAGTGAAAATACCTTAAATACCCTTTAAAAATAGTTGTTGATAAAGGGAATTTTGAAAAATTATGAAAAAAACAACTTTTAATATTTTTTACAAAATTACTATTATTTATTATTAATATTTTATAGTTTTATAAATTATATTTAAATTAAATTAAAATTAAAAAAAATGATGGCTCTTGTCCCTTTTTCCCTTGAAAATTTGACCAAAAAAAACAAGAGAGAAGGAAGAAAGCTTGAGAAAAAAAAAAGAATTGAATTATACGGGCCCACGTACCATATATTGTTTGACTCGTTTGTGATGTGGATCATGTCTAACCTACGGACTGCAAGAAAAACACAGGGCACAACCTAAATTTATGTGTGATGTCAACACAACACAGTTACTATAAATTTTATATTGTGCTAGACATGACCCAAACCGAATTGTGTTGTATCGCGCTGCAAACTGATAATCCGGATTATCACCGCTAAAAGTTTTATATTTATATAATATTTTATTTATTTATCTATTTATATATTTATATAATTGAAAGTTTGCCGCAAGATTTTTGACACCCAACCCCAGTCAAGTGGCTCCGCCCGAGTCCGAAACCCAGGAATGGGTTCAAAGGGCAAGCACCAACAGTTTGGAACTTGGTCATTCCCCTGGCAGATGATGGCATAGCAGGACCAATCTACACCCGCTGGGATGGCTTCGCGGGACAAATCTCGAGGATTGCATGCCACTTTGCAAAGCAGGCACTAGCTTCGGAGCATTTGGCACAATGTTTGCCAAGGTCGTCATGGCATTGGGTTGTGGTCTCCTCATTGATGCCAACAAGATCAATGGTGCACTTGTCAACCTTAATGCCAAGCAGAACACCACCTTCGTCGAGGACATCAATGAATGCCTTTCCAGCAACAGTCTTCTGGTAAAATGCCTCCTAAAAGAGAATGACACAAGGGTCGAGAAGAGAAGCTCACGAAGGGCATGGCGATTAGTCTCAACATTCTTGGCGTTTATGCTAGCGTTCGTAGTGGCCAATGGGGATGGAGAAATGTTAGCCAAGTTTGAGTTGTGAAAAAAAGCTGCGATCACCTCTATAACAGTGTTGAATTTTTAGTATCTCGAAATCAGATTAGAATTTGAATTAAAATATAAATTCAAAGTTAAATTTAGATATATGATTAATTTGTAATATTAGAAGTTATAATTAAAGTAAAATTTAGACTTAATAAGAATCTATAAATATACTATAATATATAGGCTTATTGTGGTGTAGTATTAAAGTTAGATTAGAGAGAAATAGAGAAAAGATAAAGAAAAAGAGTGTCAGCTATCGTGTGTAGGTCTTTCTAATGTCTCTTGATGGTCTCTCGTGGTGGTTTCTCGTAGTGTTCTCTTGAAGATTCTCTTTGAAAGTGGAGGCGCTATATAAACTTGGTAAAAAATTTAGTTGAGTAAGAAAAAAATACAGTCTTTCTTATAAACTATTGTAAAGCCTTCTTTTGATAGTGAATCTCTCGCTGTTTTATTTAGTTATTTTCTTTTATCTTGTATTACTTCTCGTTTCTTATGTTATTTGAGAATAAGGTGATTCGTAAACTTTCTACTGCGAATCCCAATAATTAATATCAGAGCTTAGGAGCAAACAACCAAGATGACAAAGTTCTTATTCGAGATGAAAAAGTTTGACGGTAAGATAAATTTTACTTTATGACATAAGAAAATGAATACAGTTCTTACTTGTTAAGGTCTGTAAAAGATATTAGAAGGAAAAGAAAAGAGGCCGGCCAATATAAGTAATGAAGACTGGGAGCAGATAGATCAGAAGATATTGAATTTAATTATTTTATACTTGATTGATGAGATTTTATACAATGTCGTTGACAAAGAGACAATGATGGACATCTGGACAAAACTTCATGAACAAGTTTTACTTGAAACAATATTTATACGGATTGCGTATGAATAAAGGTACAACTATATTACATTACCTAAATGCCTTCAATAAGATTATCAATGATTTGCTAAAAGTTGATGTAAAGTTTGAAAAGGACAATAATGCACTAATTCTTCTGATGTTTCTTCTTGTTTCATACGATCATATTGTGACCATAATTCTTTATACTAAAGAAATTTTCAAGATGGAATATATGACAGCAAGTCTTCTTTTTAATGAAAAAAGAAGAAACTCCAATATTAATATGGAGTTTGATGAAGGATTGGTGGCTCATGAAAAAGGAAAATTAAGAGAACGTGGAGAAGGTAAGCAACAGTCCAAATCAAAATTGAAGGCAAAAGTATAATGTTATTCATGTAAGAAGTATAACCATATTAGATGGTATTGCCCTAAACGTGGGAAGACAGAGTCTTCCAATATGGTCATGACAATAGTGGATGATACTACTGAGAATAATACAAATGGAGACATTCTTGTAGTATCTGCAAAAATCGGTATTTTTGGTAAGTGGATTTTAGATTTCGGTAGTTCTTACCATATTTGCTCCATGAAGGAATGGTTTACTTATTATGAGAAGAATAAGAAAAAAAATACTATTTGGTTGGGTGATAATTTAGCCTGTGAAATTGCCAGTGTGAGAATAGTCAAAATCCAGATGTTTGATGGAGTGATTCGTATTCTTACTGGGGTGAGGCATATCCCCAAGATGCAAAGGAATTTAATTTCACTTGGTGTACTTGACTTAAAAGGTTATAATTATTCAGTAAGAGATGGAGTCATGAAGGTAACATGCGTTATTAGAATCTTGATGAAAGGAGAGAAATGCGGTAAAGTTTATCAATTAGTAGGGAACACCATTGCAGGTGGAGTTCCGATGGCTACAATAGTGAAGATAAAATATGATACTCGGAGTGATTTGATGGGAGATAAACGTTCTTCTCGAGTTACTTTTACTATAGCAGCAGACACAAATTATCTGAAAAGTTTCCAAAAGCATAAAACTATAGGCATGAAGTGCAAATTCGAGGTTAGTTCGAACTCGCATTTTACGATTAGCTGAATAAGCTAGTAGCACAGGGGCAGGAATTAGATGAGAGATAATGGCTGAAGTTTCGTGATGGTAGCACGCCCGAGTTCAAGACAAGGTGGAGATTGTTGAGTTTTGAGTGTCTCGAACTCGAATTAGAATTTGAATTAAAGTAGAAATCTAAAGTTGGATTTAGACTTATGATTGATTTGTAAGATTAAGAGTTATAATTAAAGTAAAACTCATATTCAATAAGGATCTATAAATATACTATGATATATAGGACTTAGTGTGGTGTAGTATTGAGATTGAATTAGAGAGAAATAGAGAGAATAGAGAGAAGAGAAAGACAGAGAGTGTTGACTCTCGTGTGTGGGTCTTTTTGGTGCCTCTCGGTGGTCCCTTGTGATAGTTTTTCGTGGTGTTCTCTTGAAGATTTTTTCTGAAGATGGAGGCATTGTCCGGGCTTGGTAAAGAGTTTAGTTGAATAAGAGAGAGTACAGTTTTTCTTATAGACTCTTGTAAAATCTTCTTTTGATAGTGGATCCCTTATTGTCTTATTTGATTATTTTTTTTTATCTTGTATAATTTTTCGTTTCTTGTGTTATTTGAGAATAAAGTGATTCGTAAACTTTTTATTACGAATCCCAATATAATAGTTGTGAAAAAGAAACCTTATGATCTGATGAAAGTTTGGAAGACGGTTGTCCTGATAATTGATTTTTCGTTCGTTATTCAGCAATGGATTTTTTCGTTCATTATTAACTTCGATTTTTTGTCAATCACATGTATTGCTTATTTTTCTTCTTTGTTTTTCATTTTTGTTTGAATAATTTTTTTTCTTGTGTTGCTCAAAACAAAATTGTTGAGAATGTCTTGAGAATTAGCCCAACGACTTTGATTTGGGCAAGTAGTTCTCCAAAATTTCCAAAACAACCCTGAAGGCCCTTTTCGTAAATAACACAAACTATACGGGAGCCTTCTGCAAATAATCCCCTCCCCTTCTACCTATCCTCCTTCCCGGCAATTCCCAGAACCCTAGCTTAAACCCCCTTCTCCTCCTCGTCCCCTTCCTCTCTTCGTTAAAATCCTAGGGAAAAAAAAAAAAAAAATCAAGAACAATGAACCCGTTCTTTCCTCTTCCGCCCAACCAAATCAATCCCCAATCCGCGCCGCCAAATCCCCAATTCCCGCAGGTATCTCCTCCCAACCTGAAATCCGTCCTTTTTTTTTTTTTCTTTTTCTTTTTCCCAATTTCAATCTAAGTAATGCTTTTGTTTTTGGTTTCTCGATCCAAGGCGGTGCCTTTCAACCCTAACCCTCAGTTTCCGGCCGTGCTGCCGGCGCCCTTTATGGCCCCCAATCCGATGCCCAATCAGCTTGCTGCCCTGCAGAGCTTGGTGCAAAACCAGCAAGTTCTCGCGCTTATGCAGCCGGCCGGCGGGCTATGGCCACTGAACAACCAGGTTCTTGCGCTCATCCAGCAGCAGCAGCAGCAGCAGTTTGCTGTTGGTTCTTGCGCCCTTCGGTTCGCAGGGAGCCTCCAAACTGGTAACCATACTCAGATGATGGGATTTCCTGTGAGGAATAACCCGATGGAGAGTCCAAATAGCCGGAGCATGATGCACGGTGTTCAGGTAATGAGGATGGATCTCATGATTGATAGGTGGGAGATTGATGGTTTTTATGTTCTTGAGATACTCAATTTTGTTGTTGTTGTTTAGAAAATGTCATAAACATTGTAGAAAATCTTGAAATTGATTATGACGTTATGTTGTTAACAAGTCCTTCTGCCTTCAGATTCTGAAGCATACCTGCTTGGTTTGTTGTAAAAAAAAGTTGCCTTGGTGTTAGTGATTCATATGTATACATATACGCGTTTGTCACTAAAGTTTGCATTAGTGTTGTTATTTTGGTGGTTTGCACATGCAGTAAACATTTTAGTTGCTCCAATTTCATTTTTAATATAGTGAATTATATCGCAGAAAACAGTTACTTTATTTGTCATCTCATTTTCATGAAAAAACAGTGAGGCTTTGTTAAGCATTTTGCATGAGTATCATGGTATGGTGGTGTTGGACATTCCTCAACCTTGCTTTGTCAGCATTGTGTATGTGAACACTTATTTATATGACTTGCTTTGTTGAATGGAAACTTCAGATTGCTCGTCAATTATTTTGCTGTTTAGGTAGTAGTGTACAAATAGCTATGCACATCATGTTGCTTTTTTCCTTTGAAAACATATCTTTTTTCATGCAAAGTTCACATGCTGCACCATTATTGATATGGTAATGGGTGTGGAAGAGTATTTTCTTGGAAGATTTTAGTTATTTACATGTTCTAATTTCCTACTGCCTGTAATTCCGACATTGGCAATTTACTCATTCTAGCATTTGAAGTCCATTCATCATTCAAAAATGCTAATAGTGTCATTGCTGCTATTCCAACCATGTGCTCTGACATCCTTTATATTAATGCATCATACACCAACCATACCCACCAGCATGTTGTACACATGGCCAATGGGTGCCTTGTGAATTTTGAAGTTTCCTAGTCCTACCTTTCTCAATCTTACCATTCAATTGTGATCCTATAGTTTTAAGGGTTTTTTTTCTTATGTTCTCTTACAAAATCATGAATGCATATATACACAAGAAAAGCAACATTTTGAACATTTAACCACACGAAGCTGAGCTATTTGTATATATACCCATAGTTTTTGCAAACATACCTCAGCTTGCACTTGCACTGGCCCACTCTCTAGTTAGAAACATAATAAAATCATGTAATAAGACTGATAAACCCTTGCCAATATGCTCCTTTGAGAATAATACCAGTCACACATGCATTTTGCAGCAATGTATATGCATATCGATAGGGCCAAATCAATAGTTATAATGCTAGAGAGAGATACATGTTTAGACTGAGACCATTGTCACTGCTATTTTTGCAAAATTTGGGGGTATATGTCTGCTTAATATTTTTTGAAGTTTAAAAAGTTTTGCAAATTTACAACGATAATGCAAAACTTGTAGAAGTTATATATGCATTTTCCATGAACACGTTGCTTCTCAAGAAAAATGAGTGCATGTGTTAGAACTGAATACCAGTTAATTATGCATGTAGTATCTCAGGTGCATTACCTTCGGGTTTTTGACCATCTATTTTAAACTGGTTTTATCATATGTTGATAACTTTATGTATATTTTGATTGGCACTGCTGTTAGGTACATGGTTTTGAATTCAGCAAGGGAAGTCCATATGATGAATGGTTGTGCATTTCTATTTTCTGCTAAATCAAATTTGTTTTGTTTCAAGTCAATTCTGGATCTTAAACATTCTAGTTTAGTTGCCCATGAAAGTTAGCTCTGTCATAACTTCATCCGATTTCATATTGTAATTGGTATTTCAGGTTCATCAAGTGAAGGATGGTGAAATTGATCCTTCAAATGGCAACTCTGAAAATTCTACCAACAACAATATCACCAAGAATCTCCACAGCTTTGGGGCAAGAGAAACATCCCAAATGAGGCATGCATGGATATTCGACTTGCTTCATCTTTCTGTATCTAGTGTTGATCTTTTAAAATTGAACTTGAAACCTGTAGATTCCAGAAAACTCAAAGTCATCGTGCAATAAATGTGAGTGGCAATGTGAGGCCATTTGCTGAGAATGTTGGAAGAGGTAATGATTTTTGCAAGAGAATACCTCTCAAGCTTTTATTTCATGTAGTATTATTGTTTTTATGGTAATGAAACTATGCACCATTTTATAATATATATAACATGGCAGATTGGAGTTAACTTGACCGATATAGCTTGTTTACATCCTGAAATTGTTCTTAGGACATCTTCTGCAACATTTCTGGATTTTAATTTACTTATTCTTGTCCTTCAAGGTAGTCATGTAGGTAGTTACTTTTATTTATTAAATGAATCTTTTCTTTATTTCTTAATGAAACTTAGTCAATCTCAAAGTTCTAGGTGGTAGTCTTAATTAAAGAGATCAATAAGATGCTTAGTGTGAAGGAAAAAATAAGATTCAGATGAATATTGCAGAAGTTTCTGATGTATTGTTGATAGTAGGATGACAATGAATGTAAGCACTCTATTGAGGATAATCAGAGTAATGACCATTATATTTTCCTGGGTGGTTGTCTCCTCTTCTAACTAGGTCTGAAAATGTAGTTGATTTGATGCCTTCACAATCATGATTTTTGAACTGTAATAAGGAAAAATTTGCCACAAGTAAATGATACACCTGTGCTTGAGCTATCATTGTGTGCTTCCCAAAAGTTAAATCTTCTGGTTCATTTTTCATGTTTAATTGGACATGGTTCATTGCAGCTAGAATAGATTATCAGAGCTTTTCATAGGAGAATTAAGAATTTAAGCTTTTGTATCTAGGCTTCTTTCAGAGTGCATTCTATGTAGGCACCTATGCAGCCATCTACTCAGAAACTCACTAGATGCCATATGATAGTTGAATGAGATCCATATATGCTATCATATATGGACAAGACCATGAGTTACGGTGCCTAAGTATGTGGTAGGTTGTTGTGTACATATTGAGGTCCTATAAATATGTTTGGGATTATTTTTATCTGTTTTATTTTGTTCATTATAAGTTTTAGTTTTGACTTATGATTTATACTCATTGGCGAATCTTTTCATCCCTATCAGATTTGCTTTATTGTTGAATTGAATATTGCTATTAACAAGCAAAACCATCAAGGTGATTAATTGATGTTCGATAATTTGGCCATGTGTATCTATATTTTTGCTTTATTTTGCGTTCAAACAAAATAATGCACTGTCATACTATATTGTTTATGTGGTCCTTAAAACCCCCGACATATTCTCTGTGCATCTTAAAGCAATGGTGCTAGGAATCATGTATTAGCCTTCATGAGTATCAAGTATAAATTGTATGTAATTGTTTCTATGCTTTGCCATTAACAGGGCGTCGGAACTGGAGAGAACAAAAATCTCAATTTAACAGGGAAGGCGAACAAGCTCCATTGCAAGGCAAAAGGTATCAATCTTCTGATCATTCACTCCATTGGTTATGGGATTGATGAATACTCCTTGATTTAGTGGCCTTGTTTGCCTGCTAGCTTAGCTCCTGCCTTCTATTTCTTATTTGTATGGCCCATCTCACCACATTAGTGTAATTAGTAACTTTAGATATAGATCAAGTTTGCATTACATAAACTTTGAGCAGTCTGCATTTTCTCATCTGAGTCATTTCATGTTAGTCTTTTTGCCTTTCTCTTACTTCATATCAATTCTCTTGAAGGCCACTTGTTTTAAACTATACGGAGAAGGAAATCAAAGAATGGCGTGAAGCACGCAAGAAGAACTTCCCAACTAGAAGCAACATAAAGAAGGTTGAATTACTCTTATCCATGTGCTGAAACATTGTCATAAAGCAGTTAGTTCTAACTAGATACTTAAAATGTGACAGAAGTTAGCTGGAACTGGCAAAATTGCTGAGAGAGATGCTGATGCCACATTGCGCCGCCAGGTACTCTCTTCCTTCCCCTATTGCTAAATTAGTTCAGGCGTATTAAATCACGTGTCCCCTAACTTGCACCATTAGGTTAAGATTGCTAGCTTGTTCCATGCTGCTTGGTTTTTTGTTTCTATTTCTGCAACATTTAGATAATGTCCTCACCTTGTTGTGTACAAGAAACTATTTTCTTTCCTATAATCTTTGTTGTTTTGACGGCATGTTCACACCTTTTCTACAGCAACTGAACGAAATCTTGGCTCAACAAGCCAAATTAGGAGTTGAAGTGGCTGAAATTTCACCTGGCTATCTCTCTGGGCCTGAAAGCCATGTCACTGAAACAAAATCTGGAAGCAAGTATGGGAAAAATGTGAGAAGGGAGTGGAGCAAGACGAATAGATTTGAACGCAAGTACGATAAACATGGCAAGCACACCTCGGACAGGAGGCATCCCAAGAGGCCAAAGCTAGCAAACGGGGAATCAAACAACCCCATTTATAAAAAGGAACCAACACTTCTCCAGAAGCTTCTAAACAAGGAGATCAAGGGAGACAAGAGCAAACTGCTACAAGTTTTCAGGTTCATGGTCATGAATTGTTTCTTTGACAATTGGCCTGACAAGCCCTTGGAGTTCCCAGATATTACAGTCAAAGACTTGGTTACTGAAATTGATATTGCGGAAGATGCTATTGCATCTGTTGAGGAGTTAGGCATTGTTCCTGCTTCGTCTCACAAACGAAATGAGACAGTTCATGAGATTGAAAGTCTGAATGATGTTGTGGTAGAAGCTGAAGCTGAAGCTGGTTCTGGTGATGATGTGGATGGAATAGATCACTCAATACATGAGGAAGACAACAACGAAGACCATGTAGGAAGATCAGAGGAAGGCGAGATCACTGAATGGGACATAGAATCCTGTTGATGCTTGCAATTTGTATTTATGTTCATGTAGTGTCTGTTGTACTTAACTTTCGGAGGGGGTTTGAAGAAAGGCCAAAAAGACTACCTTCCTAGTTTTTCTTGCCCTTGAAACATAAATATGCAAAATATCTTCTTGCTTATTGCCAGTTCTATCGTTTTACCTCCTTTTTGTTTCACGGTGCATATGAAACAAAGAAACATCATTAGATCATTAGCTGATGTCTATGTGGTTTTATTAACCATGGTGTGTACTACTTGTATAAATTAATACGTGAAAAAAATGTGAAATGCTGTTGAATTTGGTTTCTTTGTTCTTTTGATAAGACTTGAACATAGTTGATGCTTAGTTTAAGTTTAAAAATTGCTGGAAGCTAACTAGAACAGGATTGCGTTGCCATTATTTATTTAACCTACTTGCAACAAAGTATACAACAGTATTGAAGTTTATTTTTTGTCAAAGGAACGAAGATATGTTTTTTGTCATTGTATTATGGCCTATGGGTTTAGGTTGCTTAAGAGTTTTTCCTTCTTCATTTTTTTCATTTTTTTTTCTTTTGAGTTGGCAAAAAAACATATAAAATTATAGTCATTTGATTAGAATCATTTAACAAAATTTAATTAAATTGGGTATCATCCTTGTTTTACACCACTTAAATTTTCCAGCCTAAATTATAAAATTAATTATTATTCAAATGACCTATAAAATTCTATATTTTTCTCCTCTCTTCTCCACGCATATATCCTCCCTTTTATTTTCTTACTTTTTCTATCAAGGCCAAATCCGTCATTATAGATTTGCTACAATAGTTTCTTAGAATGTTGATTCGAACTAAAAAAATGGTGTCAAACACCTCACAAAATTTTTTTTAATGAAAATTCCAAATTTTATAGAACTTAAGGATATCACTTTGGAGGACACTGTTCATGACATGCGTTGCATTTACTAAATATATATAAACAAAGGTGTCTTTTGCAGTGAACCATTGCTGGTCATGGGAAGCAGAAGCCAGATCGGCATCTGCACGGCCTTCTTTCTCCACCTCCTCTCGGCCCTAGGCCTCGCCGCCGGCCATGCCGTCGCCGGCCGCCTCTTCTCCTGGTCCCTCGTCTCCCATCCAGCTCAAACCCTCCGCCTTCTATTCGTGCGCTCCTGCGGAAAAAAAAAAAAAAAAATCCGATCTTGAACCTTTTCTTTCCTTGCCTTTGTCGCTCACTGTCCTTTCTCTTTGCAGGTCGTGAATGCGCCCATCGTTATCGCCGAGTATAGCGCGCTACGGCGTGAGCCCCAGCGCTGCCCTGTGAGCGCCCGCAATGTGTTTGTTTTAATTCCTCTGTTGGCTTGTTTTCTTTTCTGGTGGCTCTCTGTGGCTGTTTTTTAAAATTTTGGTTTTTTGCAGTTTTGGATAGCGGTGGGAAGAGGATTGTTGTCTCTTCCTGTTGGTAAGATTTGATAGTGTTTGGTTGCATGATTTGGTTTCTTGGTGTTTGTCATTCTTTTGATATGTTATCTTGTGATTTTCTGTAATGGATGCATCTTCCTTGTGAATTTATGAAGGATTTTTAGGTTATTTACCCATTGGTGTATTTGGGTAAACAAGTGCCTGTGAGAATTATTTGGAGTGGGACCTCCACTTCTCAAATAACTTCTCAAATAATGAAGTTTGATACAATTCATTTGGTTTGCACCAATTTTCCTGCAACCGAACACAGCACCAAGGCTCAAGTTTAGCCTAGAAGCTTCGGTGTATTCTCTTGGTAGAATCAGACATTGTTGACTGTAATTTGAATGGAAATTGGCCTAGTTTCTAGGGTAAAGCAGATGTTTTGCTAAGTAAATCGTATACAGTTTGCACTTTTTTGGCCTCAACCACCTCCAAGCCCTATTTTGGATAAACCAGACACTCGTTTGATGGTTGATCACATGAGGATAGGATCTAGATTAAAAAGAAATAATTTTTTGTCTTGTATTGTGTATTTGAATGACTAGATCTTGACAAATTCTTCCAAAATCTTCTTCATTGTGCTACATAACTATTAGCTTGTCAGAGCTGAATTGTCTGGATCAAAATCTCTTTTCTTTATAGTTCATTAGATTTATGAGTTTTGAAACATTTACCCTTTACTTTTACGATTTTAATTTTACCATGAAAATTCATATGCTATGTACTGATAAATTGCAGTAATTTGACTGCTTTACGTCTTCAGGGGCTTTAATAAATGCATTTGGAGCTATTGTGTTAGGTGCACCTATTGGGTTTGGGTAAGCATTCATCCTACACATATATCTGTATGCACACACACATGGTTATACTAAAAACTACTGTACTTAGTTTGACAACTATTTACCTTAGATTATTGTTCTAGATAGTTTTCAAACTTCTACTTCATTTTCCATCCTCATGATATTTCACATATATCTACATTTCACACTTTTAAGTTTCTAACTTTTTAGTGTAGGCAATTAGGCTTAATGCGTGC
The DNA here is from genome assembly GCA_005019695.1 of Trichopus zeylanicus subsp. travancoricus. Taxonomy (NCBI): domain Eukaryota; kingdom Viridiplantae; phylum Streptophyta; class Magnoliopsida; order Dioscoreales; family Dioscoreaceae; genus Trichopus; species Trichopus zeylanicus. Next base: position 173,756 of record RXID01014555.1, read on the forward strand.
AACGGAAATATTGCTCATGTTATTTAGGCACTATTTTGTTATCAACATTGAAGCTTATGTATTGTGATTTCCTGCAGCTACCTGACTAAAACAATATACTGGTCCCTACTTATGTCGCTATTCACAGTGAGTATCTTATTGTCTGCTTAATTTTCCCTGACAAAGGCTTTGTCATTTGGGTAGGATGCCTCTTGCTGATGAATTTCAAATATAGACTGCTTTTGTGCAAGCTCTAATAAACTGAATGGATACATTCTTTTGATATTTGAGTTGTTGCCTCTTGGACCAAAATGTATGATAATTTCATTTTCCTGCATACGCTTATCCTAAAATTTGTTTAAGATTGCCTCTAGTTTTTATTTTTCTTTTTGTCTTTGTAAAGGTTACTAGTTGTTGAGTTATTGCATACATACAATATTCTATACCTTGTTTACCAAAATGTACTTTGCCAATTTTTTGACAAATAGCTATTTGTCTAATGGCAGTTTGTACCAGCATCTTGTGTTTTTGGATCGTCAAGAGCTGGTTGGCAATGCATTTTTTTGGCTCAATCCCAGTAGGTCTTTTCTCAAAAGCATATTTTAGTGATGTGCATTCATTCATTCCCAAATAAGCTAAGATTTTTTTTTTTTGGTTGCATTATTGCATTGCTATGGCTGCAAACAAAACTCATCTTCTTGTAGATAACTTGAAACTTGAATTTATTTGACCTTGATGCAGTTGCTTATTGATTACCAATCATACTGATGCAGGCCAATGGACTCTGTTGATTGCATGATCATTTTACCAGGATATGGAGCTATTATTGGTGCATGGGTTGGTGCTTGGCCAATGCCACTAGATTGGGAAAGGCCTTGGCAGGTATTGCTAGTTCTTATCTATTAGTTGATGTTCTGCTTAAATATGATTTATTATATCCAAAGGGACAAGTATTCGTTAATAGGAAACTATATGGTAGAATTTTGGATGTTGTTAGACACACGGATATGATAAAGATAAAATCATGCTTGGCATTATATTTCAGGGCTATTATTTAGATTGTTTTCATCTTAATTTGTGGTCTCATTGATTTTTTGTATAGATTTCGTTGTCCATTGAATTATCTTCTCCAATGATGCTTACTAACTGCATCATAATTTCTCTATTTCTTGTTTAGTTAAGTGCCATTTCAAGCCTTTTTTAGACGTTTCGATAGGGTTGACCTGAGAAATTTGGCATTTGGTAGCATAAGGCTGATATTTTTCTGCTTTGTCCTTTTGCTATTCCTGATCTTGATTATACTGGTGCTCCAACCAGATACCCATTTTCTTGGCTGATTTGTTTGTAAAATGAAATGGCTTTCACTCTAAGGGGTCATGCATATTCAAGGCCTAGTTTGAATTGCAGGTATTCAGGCTAGGTCTGGGTCTGATGATAGCTTTCCACACTGCTAGTTGTTATCTCATTAACATATCAGAAAACTTGGAGTGAGAGTAAAAGCCTCAGTCTTTTGATATGCTCTGGTCTGGATCTGGCCCAGATTTCATAAATAAAATGGTTAGACTCAGCCTAAGGCTTGGCAGAGCTTTGGAAGTTACTACAGCATAGTCAGACCTGGACTAGGTTTGGGTCTAACTCTAAAGCCTAGCCTACCCTGTCTATAATTATGGCCTTGCCTGTTCTTTTTATCAGCAAAGGAATCTCAAAACTGTAGACCTTTGGGATATGCTTTGGATGTTAATTTCTCATAACATGATGGTGTACGGTTTACTAGCACTCTGTGAATCAAAGAGTTTCTGATAATTGTTTCTTCATTATAGGGTTGTTTGTTGTAATATGCGAGAAACTAATTTTGAATATTTAGTTTATCCTATTGTCAATCACCTAAATGTGCACTATGAAAAGATTACATGGGTGTGAAAACTATTCTTGTCGTGATCAATGACAGTGACACTTGCAAGTAAGAGGCAATGTTCTTGGTTAAGATCTAAGAAATCTAGAGCATGAATTCTAGCAGATTGAGAGAAGCATAGGATTTCTTTTATCCTTTATGTATTCGTAGATAACACCAATGTGTAGGCGGGTGTGCACATTATGTCATTAGTACTTAATAGCTTTCTTGTTACTCAAATGTGTGTATGTGGTTGTGCTTGCTTGTGCACAAGCTATCTGTTTATGCTTCATGGTACTAGATTGACTATTGACAAAACATGTTAACTGAGCCATCTTCTTATATGCAGGAATGGCCAGTTTCTGTCACCTATGGTGCTGTTGCTGGATATTTTACTGGGATGTTAATATCACTGGCCTTCATTTTTGGAATTAAGACACGGGCTCATGTTAAAGACGACTAACTTGTATGAGCTGATCATTGAGTAATTGCAAACTTGAGGTAGTGCATGACTTGTTATGATGTCTTACGTTTAATATAGGAGTGTTCGCTGAACCATGTACAGGTTAAAAAATCATTTGAGTTCTCTGAAATTTTTGACAAAAAGCAAGAAACTTTTGAGTTTGTTCTACATTCCTTCCAGACTCCCAAAATATTATGGTTATTCCTATATAGGATAAATCAACTGGTTGATTTGATTTATCCGTCGGATGATTATCAAATTAGGATTCGCCAACAAGATTGAGACAACTTGCTTGGTAACTAAGGCTCTGTTTTGGAATTAACCTTGAGATCATTTTTTTAAAAATTATTTTTTTAAATAAAATTAATATTATTTATTTTGTATTGTTATTAAATTAAATTAATATAAAAAATCAAATAATTTTTAAAATTTTAAATTATTAAAATATTAATTTTAATAAAAAAAATAGTTTATAAAAATAATTAAAGTCTAAAATTTTTTATTTCTTTTTTATACGCCGTGCAATCAACAACGTTGCATTAGGGGATCAACGGCTTGTGCTTGACGGGCTCTTTAGTGCTTCCTTAGCGATCACTTTCCTGCGGTGTTCAGCCGATGGTTTTTCTTGTTCTTCCTTTCCTTGTTCTTCCTTCATGTCTTCTTTGTTATCCTTCTTGCTTTTCTTCTCTGCTTCCTATGGCCTCCTTTGCTGGGGCATTCTTCCTTTTCACAATCCTAATCAAGTGTTCGCTTCCACCTTCTCTGCATCCAACTCTTCAACCAACACTGCTACCTTCGGAGCCTCCGACTCTTCCGCAAGTTTTATTACCTAAGACGGATTACCGCATGAGTGCGAAAGCGAGCGAGAGCAGGAGCCAGACGACGACGGCTGGCGGGATGACAAGAGACGACGATTCGAGAGAGTGAGCGCGAGAGCGACAGAGCAGAGTGAGTGAGAACGAAACCATTGCCAAAATCCCTCAAAACTATTCTTTTTTCTTTTTGTAAATTTCAATGGGCCAAAATCGTCATTTCATCCCTTTTCGGATGTTTAGAACGACGAGAAGGTAAGCATAACTGTTGCACATTTATGGGGCCGAATGTTAAATGAAAAATCAGAGGGAGTTTTTGATAAGTTCGGATGCTAGATTCAATATTTACAGATGATTTGTAATACATGGAGAATTGTAATCTTTCTAACATTCTCATTGATGACCAGTATCTCTTTATGAAGTATTGAAATTTTTGGATAACTAAAAATTATTATATCAATCATTGCATTTACCTTTTTAAATTCCAATGACTTGTTATGTGAGAGATTTATTCAAATAATAAGTTTCGTGACAGAATTGGAGGCAATACAATCAATGGTATTTTTATTTTTTTCATAATTTCAGTTAAAATTAAAGAATTTTTTGCTCTATTTTCAAGCAATCTTCTAAATTTCAAAATTTATGTACATTTTTTTTTTTAACTTTGTAATCAACAATATCTTGATTGAATTTTAATTAAATCTTAAATTAAAATTTTCATTTTTATCCTTAAAAAAATTTTCATATCAGTACCTAATTTTAAAAATTTATAGAAATATTCTGATTTTCTCAAAACTCGATAACAAAAACCCTCTTTTTAACAAAAATTTACAAAAAAAATCTTCATTTTTATTTAATATTTACAAAAAAACCAATATTTTTAAAAAAATTTTACAAAAAATCCTCGATTTCATCAAAATTTATAAAATATAACATATTTTAATAAATATGCAAAAGAACCCTCATTTTTTAAAATCCCAGAAAAATGATTGATTTTCCTAAAAATTTGTCAAAAACAGTCATTTTTCAAAAAAATTACAAAAGACCTCAATTATTTAAAATTTGTAGGAAAGCCCTTAGTTCTTACAAGCTTGCATGAAAGTCTTCATTTTTATAGAAAATTTACATAAAAATTCTCATTATCTTAAAAATTTAGAGAAAAACCCAAAAATTTTGAAAAAAATTGTACAAAAGCACTCACTTTCTTAAAAATTTACAACAAACTCTTAATCTTCTTCCAAATTTATCAAAAGGATTTAAAAATTTATCAAAAAACCTTATTTTCTTCAATTTTAGAAAACCCATCATTTTTAAAAAATCGACAGAAAAACCTTATTTTGAAAAAATTTTCAGACAAGCCATCATTTTTATGAAATTCACAGAAAAGCCCTCATTTTTTTTAAAAAAGTCCTCATTAAAATTTTATGAAAATGAAAGTTTTTATGTAACTTTTTAAGAAAATAAGAACTTTCACAAATTTTAAAAATCAGAGCTATTCAGAAAATTTTATAGAACTGAGGAATTTTCTACAAATCTTTAAGAAACCACGGCATTTCTGTAAAATTTTTGCAAATATATATAAAAAAATCACCAAGCTGCATATTTTTATTGAAATATGGACTTTTTGTAAATTTTCGAGAAAATTAAATTTTTTTTTAAACCTTTAAGGATTTAATATTTTTGTAAATTTTTAAGAAAAAGGATTTTTCTGCAAATTTTTTAAATTTTGATATTTTTCTTGTAAATTTTCAAGTAGGAAATAATCTTTTTTGTAATTTTTCACCAAGCAAGGACTTTTCTATAAATTTTTAAGAAAAATGAGTCTTTTATTTAAATTTTTTTGAAAAATTTATTTAATGTTTTGCAATTTTTTTTAAATTTTTTTATAAATTTTAAAAATACATGGGCATTTCTAGAAATTTTTAATAAAGTGAGGACATTTCTGTATTTTTTTAAAATTGAGGACTTTTATGTAAATTTTTAATAAAATGAGGATTTTTATTAAATGTTAAGAAAGGAGGATTTTTTTATAATTTTTTAAAAAATTATGGTTTTTTAAATTTTTTGTAACGGGAATTTGTTTGTAATTTTTTTTGGAAAATAAAGACTTTTCTATAATTTTTGAAAATGAGAATGTTTACATATTGTTAAAAGTCCCTTATTTTTTTTTGCGAATTTGAATAAAATTAAGGAATTTTCGGTGAATTTTTAATAAAATAGGTTTTTTTGTAAATCTTTAATAAAAGTGAAACTTGTTTGTAAGATTTTAAATACAAGTGATGTTTTTTATAAATTTTTAAGGGAATGAGAATTTTTATATAAAAATTTAAAATTAAGTACTTAGATGAAAATTAATTTAAGGGTAAAACTGGACATTTTAGTTTAAAATTTGATTAAATTTGGTTAAATTTGATTAAAAATCGTAGGTTACAAAATTAGAAAAAAACAATATTGGTAAATGCTAAAATCTATCACAAAGGATTATATGTAAAAATCCCAAAAATTAACTCGTGGTTTCAAAGTGAATATCATTAAGCTGCAAAGAAGCCGTGGTTTCAAAGTGACTTAACTGCAAAGAAGCCGGTAAAACACAGATATCATTGAGCTGGATCATATAATCATCGCAATTTCTTGATAACGTCGAGAATTTCTCATTCTATAGACTATCTCGCAGTTATATCACAAATAAATGACAAGTGTATCATCTAATTCAGAAAAACAAATATTTATTTGCAGAATAATTAGCTGAGCTCAATATTCGTGAATAATGATTCACAGATTTCCATGACTGATTGAAGACTTGCTCAAATTATTCTAACAATTTTTTTTTTTTGGCAGATTCTCATCTACCAAGTAACCAACATAATTTTGGAACATTTTTGCCTTCAACATGAAATATTTTGGAAAACATTCATGAAACATGGAAACTGAAGAACAGTGTTGGAAGACACATGAATAAAAATCTGAATCAATTTTTCAATAACAAGATTTCTATCCAGATTAAACATGTGACTTTTACATATTGAATGGCACTCTTTGCCAACCAAAATGATTTCCTCCTCTAGGAAAAAAACCTAATATATACTTAGAGGTGGAAATGGCATACAATATATATTACCTCAAACCATTTGTTCAAACATGTTAAGAACAACCAAGTATCAATCTGTATCTTTTAGGTCACCTGATATCTGAGACACTGCAAAGAAGATGCAACATCAAAATATTATTATCTTTTCAATTCATTCAAGGGAAAAAGGTGGAAGCTTCTGCTAATAAATTGTACTCACTGGTTATGAGTTAGTAGATAATTCAATATTAGATACATCCTTTACTTGTAGATGCTTCCCTTTGTCTGTATAACCTGTGTTAACCTCCTCAAATATTTGCTTCTACTCAGTACCTGAACCATTAAAAAATTAAGAAAAAAAAAGCAAAAGAGGTACATTTTCAGAAACATATAAATTTGGGTTAAAAAAAAATATTATCTATGAGAAATCATAAGCTAGTTTCATTTCTATTTCTGGAGAGTACGAACATCCTGATGGATTTATAATTATCCTTGCTGTTGTTATAAGCTGTGCAAGGACATTGATCCAGTCCATAAATTGCTTTACTTTCTAGCTGCGCGTCCAAATAATCTCAATTGTCTAATTAGCTAAGAGCTAATGTAAGAAAATGGTCTGGAATACTCACATGTTTCAGTAAGGAAAGTAGCTTCTGCTGTCTCCTGGTAACAATTCTTCCGCGCCAACCTTCATATTGGGGGTTGACAGACCCTTTCTTAGTCTTCCGTCGGGCACCCCAACGTCCACCAAGAAAACTGCACACACTGGCCTGTGATCAGAAAACCTCGACTCACCTCTGATGTAAGACAACTGCGTGATTCCATCACCACACCAGAGTATACGGTCACACCTGAAATCGTACGAGTCACCTTTGAGTTCTAACTGGGAAAGATCAAGTGATTCTCCTCAAAACTACGGATTCTGATTCTGAATTGTCCCAAACATGCCAATACTTGTTCCAAATCAGGTTTGTAACACATCTTCACAAAGTTAAATAGGTAAAGACAAACTTTTAGCTTTTCCAATTATATGTTCGTCAAATCAGCTTTAGGAATTGGCATACATAAGCAATCAAGCAAACAAAAGTAAACGAGCAATACTAACCATGCTGGAGTTCTTCTTTTCTTCTTTGATGTTGCACTTTCGCCGGCATAGGCATCTGAATTGTGAGAATATTTGTAGGTGGGGGCAAAGTAGATCTTCCCTTCTTTCCATCCCCTAAATACTCTTCCGGCTTGTCTTTCCATCTTAAGCTATGAAAAGAAACAATAAAAGTTTAAGGAGTTCCCTCGACCATATTTCAGTCAGAACAAATTGCAATTCATAGTTGGTAGAATCAAAACTATCAAGCGTAAACCTTTAACTTCATAAGCAAGAAAGCATCCAAGAAATACATCAAATCTTGACTAATTACTTGATCTTTTTCTAGTAGAGTATCCCAGTTATTGTCCTGAAGCAGCTTCTTGGTCTCTGAGTAGCTCAAGGAAATCCGGTAATTCAAGTCCCCCAACCATATGATCCGACTGTACAATCAAAATGTAGAAGCTTAAGATTTTGAATAAAAAATCAATGTCTCCCAGGTTCCAAATGCAAGTATTATAGGATGATGAAATCCTTACTCATGACCAAGGATTTTCTCAGGAATTCTTCGACTAGATGACCTGCATATCCTTGGAAACTGAGTGCTCCTCAGTATCTCTATTACATCACAGTTTCTTCTCAGCTCATCACCTTCTTTCTCCCCAGAGGCCAAGTGACTGCATACAAAACAAAAGCTTGTCTGATGCAAAGACATGCTCACAGATATGCATCCCTGCATCCAAAGTGCCCATAACGTTTCTGTTTTAGCTTTTGCACCTCCAAGCACACATTTCGCATAAAAACATGAATTAAGTGAATCCAAACCTTGTTGCCAAGACATCCCATGATGCCGCGACCAACACAAGAGAGCCTCAGGTGGCCAATGTGCTGAACCAGTTCCCTTCTCACCCAAACTGTAACAAAGATCCCCACCATCTGTTTACTAGTAACGAGGCTATACCTCTGCTGCTTTGCTGCACAAGGCATTGCAGCAGCTATATCTGAAACCATGAACTCATTTGACTCCTGGGGTTCGTCATCTGAAGACTCATCTCTTCTCAGATTTGTCTGCTGACACCCGAAACACGAGTCCCGGTAGTACTTCCTCGCCGCTTCCGAGGGGCAGTTACAGGACTTCAACCTTCTCCCCTGGACTGTCCTGAATGATCTGCTCACTGCTTTCAGAGATGGTTTTTGGAAGAACAGTAAGCTACCTGAGCCCTTCAAATCCCTAGAAGCAATTGGTCTTGGCGGTGAGCCTGGAGAATCGAAGTTGTAGTAAGCTGGGGTGCTTGGGAAGCTAGTGAATTCTGCCTCTGGTGGTCTGTTCAAGGCCTGGTTGATCAGACCAAGCCATTTTGCTGCTGGTTCATTGTCTTCTATCACAAGCACATTCCCAGCATTCAGTGGAACAATTTCCTGAAAACTGCACCAAGACCATGAGAACATGCAGCTAAACCTTATTGAATATATAAGAAAAAGATCGAATTGATATTTATTGAAATCATATGACAGACAGACATACCCTAAAACATAAATATCTGATTGATCATCAGTAGGGAGAAACTCATTGAGATTCAACCCTCTATGAGGAGGCTTTCCTCCAACATTCCATGTGGCTACAAAAATGCTACATAAAATAATTGGCAGCACAGGATAAATATTGAAACATTCTACAACATTAGAAAAATTGAAAAAATATAAAACTATCAATTCATACAATTAATAGAATACCTAAATGCTTGAGTATCTGTGGAGTTAGGTGAAGTAGAAGAAAATCCACTGTAGTGCATGTTCTGAGACCTTGAATTGGAATCTGATCCTTCATTGAAGTCAAAAACCACAAACTGGAGAGAATAAAAATTGTGATAAATTAAGAATGCAGAAAATACAAATAGCAAGCAAATACCTGAAAAGCTTTTCATTAAGGTTGGAGTAGCAGGGGATGAAAGGGATGGATTTTCTTCGAATTCAGCTGCAATTAATTAGCCCACCAAAGACAAACATATGAGAAAACAAAAATCAAGAAACATGTACAAGAAAGGGCTGTTAAGAAGTTTAAAAGCAAAGAGTCATTAGAGAAGTTTCAAGACAAAAGCACTCATCGTTCCCATTCGGCTTTTCTTTGATTCCCTAAACCATTTTCTTACACCATTACAATCCATGGAAATTTCCAGCTTCCAATAGAAACCAAATACTAAGATATTTATGATAAAAATTGATTTGCCCAACACTTGAGCAACAAACTTTTTGAATCGAACTTATATTGAAGAGGGTTTGCCCTGACATATAATTAAGAACATGAGATGTAGGAACAAACCAGAGCAGAATGAATCTTCGGTCTTTTTCCTCGGTTTCTTCTCTCCCGTCGAAAAGATTCTCGGCAACAAAGACTGCAGCGCTTGTCAAAGCAAAAAAGTTCCACATTAGATATTCCCTTCAATCCTCCTCAACTCCAACGAAAACACCAACATAACCGATTAGAAACTATCAAAACAGGATACCTTTCTTCTCCCATTTCTGAAGAACATCTTCACAAACCACCCTTCTCCTCCTCCTGCCTCCAATACCAAAAATTAGCCAAACACCATCATAAACAAACAGTCGAAAAGCCCAACAACATCATCAACAAAACAGCAAGCTCTTACCTTTCCCCTTCCTCTCATTGCCAATGACATCAAAACCAAAAAATGCACAACGAAATCCACAAAAATAAGAACAACCGAACGAGCGATACAACGGAGAACAAGACAATATGACCCGTCTAACTAGAGAACTTTGATGCATTGGTATTGATCAGTAGTACTTGCGCTTGTTTCTGAGAAGACAAAAGTAGCACTTGGAATTAGAAGGACGGACTAGGAAGGTGCTTCTTGGGAAAGCCGAGGGAACAATTCAAGTTTTTTTTATTTTTTGTTGTATTCTCATGGGTTTTGCCAAGGAGGAGACACGTGGCGTGCCTGTGTTCACAGGAAGAGGCAGTCAACCCTTGGTTTAGGGACAACGCCGTTACCTGTCCTCAACTACTTGTTTTCTTGTTCTCTTTTGTCCCTTTTCTCTCGGTTTTTTTTTTAAAAAAATTAAGACAAAAATGGTTAATTACAGGTAAACTTCACAGATTAGCAGATAGAAGAGTCATTAGTCTGAGTAGATTTCTGGTTAGAGAGTGATCACGAATGAAAAAGAGATGATGCTGGTTTACAATGACGTATATGTAAAGAGATTTTTTTATCTAGGCTCTAAAAATTGCCATTATTAGATACAATCCCTTGATATTTGAATATTAGATTATAATCATAAAATGCTAAAGGAAATTGTATCTAATTAAAAAATTTTATTTTGGTAAAAATAAAAAAAAAAAAAAAATTATTTTATTCGCTTTGGAAGAGGCAAAGTTGTACTGCTTCTGCGAAGCAATTGCCACGAAAACACTCGCACGAGCCGTCTCGAAGATGGAATCACGGTAAACACGAGACAGCTAGAGCTTAAAAAAAAAATAAAAAAAGTATAATAATATTTCTTATTATTATTTATTATTATTAATAAGAAGCATAGTGTTTGTGTGGCAGATAAGATGCTTGACAAGGGCACGCACATCACATGAGTTCTCTCCCTTCACAACAAATCACATCCAAATTAGATTTTAGACTTTCAATTTTTTGACAACACTTTTTTCTTTTCGCATTTTTAACTGGTCTAGAAAGTTCTAGAATCATAATTATCTCAAACTCATGGTGATCTCGTGTTCTCACCGTCTTCTTTTGTGGGGGGGGGCCTAGTAACAAGACGAAACTGCCGATGCTTGATAGCTTAGATAGCTAAACAGTGGTTTCGATCATAAGAAAGTTGTGGTTAAGCGGTCAAGCAACGGCTCGTGACTTGAAAGCTCATCTCGCCAACAATGGAAGACTGGTCTGAAATATCCTGACTCCAATAGTGTGTTTGTTTAATTGATTGCGAAAATTCAAAAACTCTAAAAAAATTTGTATTTGTTTATCTCAAAGTTTTAATATTCAGTCAAAGAATTTTAATTTCAATCGAAATATTTGAATTTCGATTGAAACATTTCAATTTCGAATAAATCCGAAAATATTTTAGTCTTAATTTTAATTTTAAATTTTAAAATATATTATTTTATTTTATATATTATATTTATATCACAAAATATTTTTTTAACTAAAATAGCTAAGATTTTAATAATGTGAATTTTCGTTACATAATAATGTGAATCACCGTATAAGTCGAAACTAATGTCGATAGTTAGTTGTAAAATATAAAATTATTTTTTTTAAAAAAAAACACAACACTAAATCGGACGCCCAGGTGCTAACTAACTTTGTCCTACTCATGGGTTCCGGATTACTTAAACTAATCCCGCGGGAGTAATTCACCCGCTGCGGCGGAGGTTCTCTATTTTCCCATTTTTTTTCAACCCAAAAAGTTCAAAAACCAAAACGAAATTTAAATCCAAATAAAAACAAATTTTCATTTTTCACGTAATTATCGAATTCCAAAATTCGAAAAATAAACGAAGGCCAACAAATCCCTAAAATTCGAATTCGGCGACATACCCCGCGCACGCGACAAAGATGGCGAACTCCGATCAGGCAGCCCGTGAGATCCCAGCCGTCGATCCAGGAGCACCGCGGACGAAGAAGAAGGAGAAGAAGAAGAAGAGGAAGAAGAAGAAGAGCGCGCGGATTTCAGCGAGAAATGAGGTACGATGGAACAGAACAGCGTACGGGCCTTTTCATATGATTTGCTAGTTTCGATATGACGGAAATGCCATCCATTTGTTCGCTTACTTGCAGAGTATGGGATGGGTAGCGCTTTTGGATGAGGGGGTGTTTTGGGGATTTTGAACGGTGATGATGTGCAATCCGGATGACCTGGATTTTCTTCGCGTCCGGGAATCCGGTCTGTTTTCGTGAAATCAATTGCCCGGGAAGAGGGGAACATATTTGAGTTGTTTTTTGCATTTAAACCCTTGTCAAATTATATTTGTACATAACAGTAGAAAACGTTTGCGAATTTTGTACATATACTCCTCTGTAGTTTGATATTCATGCTTGACACCCTAAATTTCAAACTTTGTTTACATGAATAATACTTTAATCAACAGAGACCCTCTCTATTGGACTACCATCCTAAAAAGTTTAACAAAGTATTTCTCAAAATATTATAAATAATTGTAGGAATATTAGGTCGAAATGTATATATAAAAAATTTCATGAGTCATGCATAAAAACCCAAAATTTAAAAGTGAATTTATCATGCATACCCCCAGAAAATCATTAAATTATTTCAAAGTTTACAAATACACCCTCGTACCTTTTAATCTACGATTCTATCGATGTGGGAGGTTTCAGGGGCATATGGTGGGAGTATTGATGCAAATATTAACTCTATGAGGGTATACATGCAATTTTGGAGTTCTGAGAGAATACATAAGCAAGTGTTGAGTTTTGTTGGGGCGAGCATGTAATTTTGCCATTTTGCATGGGAATATACGCTGCGGACCTGCCTTTAAAATTACGTATATGCCACTCGATTCCGGGCTTCTAGCCTTCTGCTGTGTATGATTTTCAAAAATCTGATGTAATATCTCAAAATGACCAAAAAATGACCATCAGTTATCACATATACCATAATTATGTGGTTTTTATTTTTTATTTATAGTCCATTAATCTATTTAACCTTTTTTTATTTATAACTGCATGATCTCGTAGTTTTTGATGAAAAAATGTTTCGAAACTTTTAAATTTATGATATTACCACGAAATGAATGTCAGTGTATTTAGCAAGAGGATTTGATCGTGTTTAATATACGAAGAGAAGACTAGCATCTACGGTATGCATACAAAAACTCCATTTTTTAAATTTTTTTTAAAAATTTTGCATAAATGGAAGTACATTCTTTCATTGCTCCAAGAAAAAAATATTTATAAACCTTGTGGGATTCTCTGATTTCTTTTTAAAATACAAGAGGCAAGGTATAAATATGACATATTTCCTGGGAGGCATGCATAAAAGCCACTAGAAATAATTACGATATTTCGTATGGACCTATGTAAAAAAATCGCAATGCCTCCCCGAAAGAACCTTGTTGTGCTCACCGGAATTCTGCCCAAGTTTATCGCCAACGATGTACTCTCGCCGAAATATTGGGTTGACTGCGAAAACAGCGATGGAGAAGAATCCAAAGGTTTCTGGAGTTTAAATTGGAAAATCATCGGGAATCTCTCGTCATGCGGCGAGCTCCTCGCGGAATATTCGTCATCGCGACACTGAACATCGATGGCGTGGTCGAATCGTTTTGCTTTTTTTCGATTTTTTTCGGTTGAACTGGTTTGAAGAGTTCGTTCGCATACGTGGTTCAGAATCGTGCTATACACCTCTCTACAGGCCCTCTGAAGTTTTTCCAATTTATAGGGGGCTTTGTCTAAAACCTCCCGTTTTACTTTTGCAATTTAGAGGAAAAGATGTCCCAGATAAGCCGAAACCGAACCAAAGCCGACTTTGGATCGAATTTCAACCCAAGCCATATGCAAAAATGATCCGAGACCGAACCCACGATGGCAGTGACGAAGCAGAATCTTATGCGGTGATTCGATGTCGGGCGTGCACAATAAAATAACCTGAAATTGCTCATGCTATATGACAAGATTAAACCTTGGCCGGCGACGAACCGATGAGAAATCAAACTATCCAAGAATGAGATCTACTTTCGCAATCTAGTGCGACGATTAAAATCTAATATTTTTTAAAAGAATCTACGAAGGCAATACATTCTGCATAAACTGATTGGCCACGCGGCGAATAATCATTTTTTTTTTTTCGAAAAATCTGATCTTTGAACAACTTTATGAACAAAATAATGATAGAAACAAATGTTCATGATAAACAAAAGGCCAATTGTTTGTTCTTTTTTTGTTAGTTTAATGATTCGTGCTAAATCTTAGCTAGGGTTGATGGCGTCAGTGTGCCTGAAATCTTCAGTGGAATGCTACCATTTGCTCCAGCCATGAAGTCATCTTGTTGTCTTCCTGGTTGGCAACAGAGAATTGTTGGGTCTGCAAGCAACACTCGATCATTTTTGGCTTTTTTTCGCAATAATTTTCGGGTATTTTTTGCAATATTGGATCTAGACTATGGATCATATGAAAAAAAAGCAAGATTTATTTGTTTATAATCTAAACGTGCTCTCTATAATGAAGCATGCATAATTTGTTTAAACTATGATTCCTTGCATGATTGCATAATATACCCAATATTTTTTTCTTGAAAATTGAAGCAAAAACACCTGCGATTTTGAATTAGGTAATTACATATAATTTCTTAAAAATTTATGAAATTACATATTTTAATCTAAATTTAGAAAATTACATATAATTTTTTTAAATCTTGCCAAACTATATATTTTTTCTTCAAATTTAAAAATTAGTATATCTCCTTATAAATTATTGCTAAAATTAAAAATATTCAAAAAAATATATTGTTTGACGTCATCTAGATTAAAGTAAAAAGATAAAAAATGTCTTTGACTTGATTAAAGATGATGTAACGGCGAAAACAAGTAAAATAAAGCAGTAAGTTTGATTTATATTGAGTCCCAAATTCGATTCAGATTGAACCATATTTTTGGCATAGATGGCACCGAGACATGTTTAAATAGGGATAAAAGTAAAATGATTATTTTATATTTTGAGTTAAAATTTAATCTGAAATAAATTGTTTAACTAGAAAAGAGAAAAGTTTTTTACAATAATAATCAAACTATCGAATTTTCTTCTAATTAGGTCACGAGTATTTTTCAATTTTTCATTTTAGTTTAAATAACGTCAAATGATATATTTTCCTAATATTATTCATTATAACAGTAAATTTATATTTGAGAAAGTTTTTGCAACGTATATAATAATTCAATGAGAAATATATGATTTTCTTAAATTTGATAAAAATTTTAAAAATTATGTATAATTTTTAAAATTTGGAGAGAAAAAAAAAATAATTTGACACGAGTTATATGCAATTTGCTTTTTTCAATTTTTAAGTAACACTCGGCCATGACAGACCATTAGAAGTTACCGATGGATGGCTAACCAACATAATTAAGGTAACGGCCTGATTTTTGACATTGAAATCAAAACCGAGTATGTATATGCCATGCTGACAAAGCAAAAGCTTGAGCGATGACGTGGCATTCAGCGTGAACAATATAATAAGTTTGTATTTCTGATTCTATGGGATGATATCGAAGTAGCCAAGAATTAAACAAGTGTTAACGACTTGATCAGGTCTTATCCGTCACAATTATCTTGCTTTTAACATAATAATAATGCAATGGTGGCCGAGCATGCGCTTGTGGCATCGACTCGGTGACACATGGAAAAGTCTTACATTTTAAAAACTTATTTTGAAGATGTGATCTTTGAATATTCAGAATATACTCTAATTGTTTATGCGATCTTTGAACGACTTTGTACAAAAATAATATTAAAAATGGTTTACTGGCAGCAACTTTACAATCAATAATAATATGAAATTGGTTAAATAAACCCATCAAATCTGCTTAATTACATGGAAATCTTTTTGTTCATCGCTTTTTGTCTGCTTCAGCTATTTATTAATGTTAACCGTGGTAGAGTTAGCACTAACCATGCGCTGGCTTAACCCTTCGTAGGCTAAACTATGTAAAAGAACTTGTCATTTTGGTGTTATAATATTAAAAAAAAAAAAAATTTCGAAAGGAATTCAACAAAGGAATGTGTTAGAGTTTGGATATCCAAATTTAGAATTGGAGTCTAAGCTAAACTGAAAATTTTTTAAATTTGAATTTGAATTGTATCAAATTTTTAAATATCTATTATATAACATTATAAGTTGTCATTAGACTAGAATTTAGATTTACCAAGAGCATATAAATATTTTAGTAATATAAATAAATTAGGGGTATTGTGGTGAATTATAGAGAAATAGAGACAAAAGGAAAAAAGAAAAAGTGTAATACGTAAGTCTTTCTAATACTTTTCAGTGGTCTTTTGTGCTGTTTTCTTCTGGTACTCTCTCAGAGGCTTTTTCTAAAAATTGACATGCCGCAGAGATTTGATGAAATATTTAAAAAAGAAAGAATAGAGTTTTCGTGTAAATTCTTCTAAAGTTTGTTGATAATAGATTTCTTATATCCTATGAACATAGTTTAATTTTAGATAAATCACGTATATCATTATGTTTTTTCTTATTTTTTTACTTTATTATTTATTAGTTTTTATTTCTTATGTTGTTTGTGAATAAGGTGATCTATGAATTTTTTACTTTGAATCACAATAATTGATACCAGATCCTAGAAACAAATAACTAAGATAATAAAGTTAGAAAAGCTTGACGATAAAGTAAATTTTACTTTACGACATAAGAAGATAAATGTGATTCTTATCTACAATGATCTATAGAAGACATTAGAAAGTGAAGAAAAGAAGTTGGCTAAGATACAAAAATATTTGTTAATTGGTAGGAAATACCGTTGTAGGTGGAGATACAACAGTAAGGAGAAAACATAAAACTTAGATTGATTAGATGGGAGATAGATGTTTTTTTAACGTTACTTTTGTCATGACAACAAATTTACATTCTCAAAAAAATTTTTAGAAGTACGAGATTGTAAACGTCAAGAGAGTATTCAAGGTTGACTAGAATTTGTGTCTTACAATTAGCTAAACAAGTTGGTAGTTCAAGAGGAGCGGTTGGATAAGAAATGATGGGTGAAGTTTTGTAATGGTGGTGCACCCAAGTTCAAGTCAAGAGAAAAATTGTTGCGTTTGGATATCTGAAATTCATATTGAAGTTTGAGTTAAACTAAAAACACAAAGTTGGATTTGAATTTTTGTTAAATTTTTTAACACCTACTATGCATTATTTGAAGTTGTAATTAAAATATAATTTAGACTCAATAATGATTTATAAATACTTTAATAATATATAGAATTTAAGGGAGTGTTGTGGTGAATTAGAGAAAAATAAAAAAAAAGAAAGTGTTTTGATTTTCGTGTGCGAGTCTTTTTAGTACTTTTTAGTAATTTTTCGTAATGATTTCTCATGATGCTCTCTTCTGTAAATGTAGCTCGATTTGAAATAAATCATGCATATTGTTGTATTTTTTTTTATCTTACATTATTATTTTATTTTTTCTATTATTTACGAATAAGATGATTTGAAAATTTTTTTGTTGCCAATTACAAAAGAAATATAATTTGTTAAATTTGTCAAAAGACAATTGGGAGAACGAGTAGTGCACTCTACGGAGAAGCTAAAAATCAAGCTTAAATAATTTACAAAAAATGATAGGAGAGGAGAACAACGGTATAGAGTTAGTGACTCTCATTTTGATGGGATGTATTAATATGACGCAAGTCATGTTGACATGCTGTAAATTTTTTTTATTTGGAATAAATTGGAGTCTATGACCCTGTTTTATGCTAAATAAAACTTAATCATTTTGAATTATTAAAAAGGTTAAAAGGATCATTGTAATTTTCTCACCTTGAACTGGTGTGCTTAGTTCCAGCAAGAGAAGGGGATTGTATAGGGTTTGTCGGTGTTCTTGGACCGCTAGCTATGTGGTGCTCGTAGCCTTTATGACATCTTTTGCAAGTACATCTCGTATAAAATGTGAAAGTTGCGACGAAAAGAGATGAGAAATTGACAATATACAAACCAAGATTTCGGTTCAAATGGCTCGGTTTCGGTCGAATCCGAAATGAGATTATAAATCTCGTTTTGGGTTTAGGGTTTTCTATAGTCTTTTTGCAGGTGGCGGCGAGCATGGGCGAGTGCGGGTGAGCTCGGGCGAGCGTGGTGAGGGCGGCAGGCTCGAAGTGGGGCGACCGCAGGGTGTGCGGGGCGTGGGGCGAGCTCAGTGCGTGCGGGGCTACCGCAGCGCGCGTGGGGCGAGCTTAGTGCGTGCGGGCCGACTGCAACGCGAGCTCAGCACGCGCGGGGCGACCACAGCGCTCTGGTGGCGAGCTCCGAGCACGCGGGGCGAGCGCAGCGCGCCCGCGGCGAGCTCAGGGCACCGGCAACATCTCGTGCATCTTCGGCATCCCCGTGCGGCATCTCCGGCATCTCCGGTGAGCTCAGCGGCCACGGCATCTCCGGCATCCCCGCGCAACATCTCCGCGGCTCAACTGGCGGCGAGCATGCTCCCGCGGCGAGGGCAGCTCGACTGACGAGCGCAGCTTCCCCCGTACTCTTAGTTTAGGGTTTACTGTACTGGTTTATCAGTTTACTGTACTGGTTTATTTTATTTAGTTAATCACAGGAACAATCACTGTGAATTAGTACTGTTGCTTTGTTTTTTCCTGTGAATCACGGGTTGATAGTTATGGGTCGGTACTGATTGATTGATTAATTGTTCGTTAGCGTGCTTTATTTTTTCCCGTGGATCACGGGTGGATGGCTGTGGGTCGGTGCTGATTGATTGATTAATTGTTCGTTAGCGGCAAGTGGATGGGTTTTGTGATTTATATATACTTATTGCAAACTGTAAAGTTTACAAACAATTTCATTTGAGATTTTGTGGATCTATTGGTGTTTAGCGGTTTCAGTGAAAGAGTTTTGTGGATCTATTTTTGTTTCGCTTGCAAAGGTAAGAAATTTTCATATTGATAATTGATGTATCATAAATAATAAGGTTTTCATGATGAGATTTGAATTGAAATGAAGAAATTGTCTTCCTGTATGTTTCTATTATTGGCTCAGATTCTGAATATTTCTGTCTACGGTTCCTGAAAGTTAATTGGTTAAAAATCTATTAATTATGTATTTAATAATATATTTAATGATGTATTAAATTATGTATTAAATTATGTATTATGTACTAAATTATGTATTATGTATTGAATTATGTAGTACGTATTAAATTATTTATTAAATTATGTATTTTTATATTAAAAAATTAATATATGGATTAAATAATTTATTAAATTATGTATTTTGTATTAAAATATGTATAAAAATATTAATTTATGGATTAAATTTTGTATTAAATTATTAAATTATGTATTAAAACTATGTATAAAAATATGTATTACATATTAAATTATGTATTAAATTACGTATTTTGTATTAAAATATGTATTAAATCATGTATTATGTATTAGAATTTTAAGTCAAACTGTTTCAAGTTTACAATGCGAGAAGAATTGGACAACTTTTGGATTGATTCATACGAAGACGAGAAACAGACTTAAAATAGAAGAATTGGAGAAACTTGTTTTCAATCATTATAATATGCGTTTAAGAATCCGAAACTTACATAGGAGAACATCATCAGAGGGTGAGGTAATCAACTTGTCTGCCATATTCGAAGATGATGATCCTTTGATAAAGTGGATTCGAAAAAGAGAAGAACTTGTCTTAAATCATTCTCAAACACAAGAAGCAATTCGTCGTTTCTTAGACGAAGAAGCGGAATAGGAAGCTGATAAAATACAGAATACTTCTGATACAAGTGATAGTAGCAATAGTGGTACAGCTGGTGACGCCAATTTTCACAATCACAATATAATTACTCATCTTCATCTTTTCCATAGTATGGAGGAACTCTAATTTATATGGCGGTTATGTGCCACAATATCCATATGATTCACATGGTGGACAAGATGTCAAGTAATGTCCAACAGACAATATGAGTTCTAGCTATTATGACAGTTATCATAGCGAGATGTCTTCTTACAATCCAAGATATCATCAGTCAATGCAGACCATACGACTTTGTACTATCCACATGCTGAACAATACTATCGATTACAACTTCATCATACTGATGAGTATGGTGATGAAAAATACCAATCTCTTCAAGATCCACATCGGAACAACATGTGGTTATAAGACATGGATTTATATCATCTATGAAATGATGTTTTCATTATTGTCTTAAATTGATATCTTATTATAATTTTATGACATTTAAATTTAATATCTATATATTTTATTTTATCGCATGATAGTTTATCTATTTTATTAGCACAATTTATTGTAATCTTTTCCTTCTGACATATTTTTTATTATCTATTTTATGTTCATAAATACTGACAAATATAAAATATTTTTTTTGAAAACAGATAATGGCAAATCCAGATGATTATATTATAGTTCCAGACCAAGTTACACTACAAGAAAGAATAATTATGTTACTTCTTCGCCAAAAACTTATATTTTATGGTAGAATGATTCCACCTTCGACCTATGATCTACTTGGACAAGCTTTAATTGAGCAGACATTACAAGACTGTGGAAGATTCAATGATCAAATTTATCGTGCCTCTCAACAAAGTTCACTTAATGCTATCAATCAGCGTGTTACCGTAATTTCCCCTGAACACTTTGCACAGTGTGATATCTATTTCTCATGGGTTATTGGATCACTTTTACTATGTGTTGTCAATCAATATGGTTATCATTTCATTTTAGACCTTCAATGTATGGTTATATTTCAGAACCACTGTCACGAGATCGCGCAGAGCTAGTTGTTCTGGCTCGTATGCCTACAAATACTCATCCGAATCATCCAAGTACTAAATTTGTAATTCCACACCCAGATGTTCCAAACTCAACTGATGATGATTATGATGATTAGTTGTATTATCTTAGAATTTATAAATTATGTATGTGTGAAGTACATTTTAATTAAAAGTTAAATGTGCTTATGTTAATTTTTAACTTTTAATCATGTTCATATTACTTCTAGTATATTTTTTAATACACTAATATATATTAAAAGTAGACTATATCAGTAACTAACTATCATAATTAATTTTAATTAACTAAAATAATATTTAATATTATGATAAAATTAAGTATAAATTCATTCCTAATTTTTCAAAATTTTCCAAATTTCTTCTAATATTTTATCATATTTTTAATTTGAAGTCAAAGTACAGTCAAAATATAGTCAAATTCTGGTCAACACCCAATTAATAATTAAAAAAATCTTTCAGCCGAAATCGAAACGGCTAAAACTGAAACCGAAATGGCCAAAACGTATCGGTTTCGCTGGATCCCGAAACCGAAATCGAAACCGCAATCGAAAACCTTGGAGGGTTATTAGTTTTGATTTTAAATATTAGTCAAAATATTTTGATTTCGACATATGCCGAAATGTTTGGAGGGTTATTAATTTTGATTTTAATAATGTTTATATTTAGATATAATATTTAGTTTTTTATACTAATTTTAAATTAAAATTTTGTTTAATCCAATTGGTTAAGATATTAATTTTTTTCAAGAGAATATGAGTTTGAATCAAACTTATTGCAAATTTTATTTTTTTCATATTTAATATATTTTTCTAATTAAAATTTTTTTATTTAATAATTTTTAAAAAATATATGTATAGAAATTATTTTCATAATTTTTTTATATTTTTAAATAATTTAAATTTAAAATCAAAATTTAATCAAAAAATAAAATATAATTTGATTAAAATTAAAATAAAAATGATTCTGATCAAAACAATAGAAATAATTGATATGTATTAATTTTTTTAATGTCGAAATCAAATCCAAAATTCTAAATTCAAACTTAAAACCTATAAACAAACATTTATTATCTCCAACCTTTTCCTCCATGGAATTGTCATTACTTAATCAACAAGATCCATCAAACGAGGAGTCATCGACCATCTGTCATGTACGTTCCTCACTTGACAAGTAAGATTCACTTTAACAAAGTCAATAGAGAATTTTTACAGAAAACTGCTTATTCTTTCAATATTTGGAAAATAACGTAGGTTAGTAATTTATTTATAAAAAATTTTATAGTTTCCCGAGAAATCTTCTATTTACAAGCAACCCTTCTAGATTTAATATTTACCTATAATTTCTTTTTTTTTTTTTGATTTTATAACGGTCCCTTTGATTGAATTTTTAATAAAATATTAAATCAATATTTTTTATTTTACCCTTCAGTTAATTCTCAGATAAATTCTTTTTATTTATATTATAATATTATTATAATTTAAAAAACCCTGATTTTATTTTAAAAAAGTCGTAAAAGATTCTCATAGAAACCACTTGTTTTTTCAGTGTTTGCAAAAAAAACCTAATTATTGATTTATTTGTGAAAAACTCGACTCTTCTTCAACTAGATTTTAGTTTTTGAAATTGGGAAAAAAGAAATTTAATTACACAGTTTTAACAAAATCCAACTAATAAACAACCACTCTTTTATCATTTTGAATGGAAAAACGAAATTGCTATGTTTTTCTTCTCAAAATGAAGCAATTTTGGCTTTTTGCCACGCTGAAAAGCAAATTCAAACACAAAACAATAGAATTTTGAGTCCATTTGTATTAGTAGGCTGAAGTGGCTTCTTACAAACTATTATGGGGGGTTTTGTGTAAAAACTAAAACGACAAGACTGGGGTCAATTATCCATTAGAGTCCTTGTTCTTATCTGAAATGTACAGCTCACTAATATTTAAATATTAAACATCAAGCTCAATCGTAGCGAAGATCGATGACATCAGTGCCTGGAATATCTGTGGAATGCTGCCATTTGTCCCAAGCATGAAGTCATGGTGTTGTTCCGGTTGAGACAGTCGTTTGCTGCCGCCTCGGGATTCATTGCTAGATTTTTTTTAAAAAAAATAATTTTTACAATATACGTCACCTTAATTTTGTTATATTTATGAATAATCTAATCATCCCAATATTTAAACAGATATTTGTCCCAAAATTTTTTTTTTTAAAGAAATACATGCAACAGTGAATTTGCAAGGGCGCGCACACAAATTCACTTTTGTAAGGATCTGCTCGAAATTTGGAAGTTTCAAGCACCTAGATGAAAAATGCCCTTCCCAGAATATTCCCTCGAACTTCCGACAACTGTCCCGCCAAAATCCATCTGAACTTCTCTCTCTCGTCCGCCAAGCTAAATATAGAGAGGGGAATCCCTGAATGCCTCGTATATTGCAAAGCGCCGCCTCCCAGCCAGAAGAATCCTCCACCAGATTCATGAGCATATTCTCGAAACGCCCCTGCTCCTCTTCCCATTGTGCCCCTTCCCAAGACTCTCTCCATCTCCCCCCTCTCCGTGCAACATTTGCGGTGCCTTCAGTATGTTTGCTTAATTTCCTCAATCAAAATCTTTTGTTGGCATTGAGCTCAGCAGCGCTGCACAAACTGATGTAAAGTTGAAATGCAGATTGATAGAGACGTCGAAGAAGGTGTATGATGAAATGAAGTTTGTCAGTATTCATGGGCTTGTTGATGATGCTTTTTCAGCTTTCCTTGGGAGTTTTTGAACTATGGTACTAACTCGAGACCTTTTAGCTATGTTTTCTTAACCTAGTGGTCACTAGCTATAACACGAATTCAAATATATCGTTGCCAAAATACTATGTTTACATTAGCATAGATGGCCGAACTTGTTGCTCTTGTCAAAACCCTATCAAGGAAGGTCAATAGTTTGAGGCGAACACTCCAATTTTGCTTGGTGAATAAAACAGCTGATGTTTTTTGCATGTAAATTTCATTGAGATTGTCTTTGCTACCATCAGTGTATTCATGATCTTTCAGTTGCTTTTCCTGTGTCTTCATTATGGGGCAGCTTTAAAAAAGAAAGTTTAACTGCAATTTAACATCAATTAAATGCTTAAATATCTTCTTCTTCATAGAGATGAAAGATGAAGTGATACAAAATGAGAATGAAAGATGTGATGGTTGTGCTGGCTGCTGGGAATTATAGTCAACTAGTTTATTGGCTTAATGAACAGCATGAAAGAATAGCAAAAGTACATGAGAACAACTCATAACAAGGCATAAACCAATCAAACCCACAGAATAGCAAATCCTCAATAGCAGAAGATGTGTGATTGTGAAGGTTCCTGTTTGGCAAGGCAACACAACAAGAGATGAAACTGTATACATTTTTAATATAAATGCCTCCAAAGGACAATCAGCCAAAGGTCGTAAAAGACAGTAATGTCTTCATCAATATTATAGAACAAACTTGGGTTTCTTTTTTTTCCTGTTTTTTATCCCATTTTTTTTTTGTTCCTCTCATCTCTGATTAGTCTGTCATGATCTTGTTCTCACTTTCTTCCAGTCACTCATATTTAACTTGATAACCTCTCATGGTTAAAAGATGTGAATTTGCTTGTATTTAGTTTTCAAGAAAAGATCATTTATTAGAGAAGTTTGATTTAAATGAAACTTTCATTAAGATCAGAGATATTGGTGAAGGGGTTATTTGAAGGAGGCTCCTAGGTGAATGTTAAAAGTAAGTTTTTTTTCCAGAAGGTTATGTGTAAGTAGGCTAACATCAGGGATTTCTAGGTTAAAAAAAAGCGACAATGAGCTTTATAAAAACTTACAATTTGAATTTACTCCACTTATAGTTATTACTGCAAACCCAAATCGGTATATTTGTGTTTGTATAAATACTAATGCATCTCACATTAGCTCTTCTGGGTTTGCTTTCTGGTGGAGAGTACCATTAAAATACAGCACTTCTATTTGTGTTACATTAATTTATATTCCCCTTTCATGTGATAACCTCCAACATTAGTCTAAAGCCATACAATTTCTCCTTGCAACTTGTGGTTTAAACACCTGTGGATTGTCTTCTTCATGGTTTAAGAATTTCTGGATCAATTCAAAGCATAAACAGTATCGTAAGAAAATGCCTTTTGTTCGATAGCATATTAACATCCTCAAGAAAGGTTCACTAGTAATGCAATCCATTAAGGCAGCTTACTCTGGTCACTATCTCCTAGATGTCAATGAGCTCTTGTCTCATTTCATACAAGTTGATGTTTCCTCTGATTGCTTCTGTTATTTATTGGCAAAATGATATGCTGAAAAGCAACAATAATTTTTTGGATAATGTTTTCTATATTAGAATTTTTAAAAGCGTTTATCTGTTATGATCTGAATTTTGTGTATTCTGTTATACTTTCATCTAAAAGATGGTTTGTACTTTGCTAAGCAATGTGATTCTGAAAGAGCGATGCTCCATTGTTATGACATGCTTATCATCTAACAAACTCAGTTTGAGTAACTAACATACATTGCCAAAGCAAAATCTGAAAAACATGCTACTTTTGTGCAGTGTTACCAGCACATGGATACAATAGCAAACACCCAAGAGGTATGAGGTGTTTTACACATTCAAAATATGGATTATCTTTTGCTAAAATTATAATATGACACAGAAGACAAGTTGACTGCTAGTTATGTGCTCATTTTGGATGGTGTGATCATTTAAAAATCAACTCGGTTACAGTTCAAAAGCTTGGCCTGCTGTTTTCAGAATTTCACATAACATTTGGTCTGAGTGGCTTTATGTCTTCACAATCTCCTAAAATGTTAAGTGCAATACAAGGTTCATCCCCTCAACATTCTCTGACCAGTACAATTCGTCCTTCCTTCAATTGCAAGCAAGCTGAGTTGTAATGCATATATGTTCACTCCAGCCACAGAAAGGTAAGAATTCCTTCAAGATATGCATGTGATATCGAGGCATGTGTCTTTAGGGAACAGGACATGTGCTTCTACTCTATGTTATGTGGTCACCTTTAGTTTAATGGGAAAAAGAGGTTAATCTCTACTAGACTTTATTGAAATCTAGGGCTGTAAGATGGGCCAGGCTGACGCCAGTCCGAACTCTATCTGATTAGACCCAGGTCTGACCTGAACTAAGCAATTCATATACATGATTCTTCGAGCCAGGATTGGACTTAAGGCTAGGTTTATTTATTTACAAGAATTTAGAAGCCCAACGAACCTCAAAATTCCAAGCCCAAAGCCGGAATTTAGGGCTAGCAAAGCCCTATTGAAATGTCACTTTCAGTTGTTTTCGTTCAAGTTCTCCTTTGTAACCCATGCAAATATACCAGCACCTATCAGTTCCAGTCCAAATTGATATGATTTGTCCATCTTTCACTAATCTTAAGAGGGTGCAATGCTGCAAATTGCAAAAGGATTGGTGCCTTGTAAATTGTCTGATATTTGGTGACTGAATTCATAGAGGAATAGTGGGAAGAAATAAGAAAAGAAAAATAACTGTTGATTCATCTGCTCCTCTTTTCAGCAATTCTAGTATGGACATTAACTAAACTGAAGTAATAGTTATTGACCGTCAGATCATTAATATGCATGAACTTATGGATAGCTCAATTGACAAAACCCTTTTATGTTTACCTTTTTAGTTTGAGTTAATTTTAGCAAATTAAATGCAGAAAATAAGCAGTTGATATTCTCAATGTCAAGCACAGAATGATTTAAATAAACATAGTTTTACATATGTTTCAGTACGGTTTCTTGAACAATTTACAGCTTTGGAGCAAAAGCTTATTTAATCAACAAGGAAAAATAAAAGACATTGAAATGATGTGTCCATATTGCTTTTTAGCGTTGTATAGATTCTCTAGTAGGAACTTGATTAGTTTGAAATATCAAAGTTGAGCAATTGTTAAATATGTCCAAAATGCACCATTGTGGAAACTTAGCCTCAAATTGCCTTCAAATTCAAAATTATGTGAGAATTAGTTTACTGGAACGTAATCTTTAAAGTTCAGAGTGCACTGTGAGACAACGTTATATTATAGCAACAGCAGAGCATAGAACACATGAATTCATGGATTGGATAAGGTCACAATGGAAGTTTCTTCTCCGGTAGCTTCAGGCATGGTTTCAAGGGCACTTGGGGCCTCCTCTCTTGGTCTTCCAGTTGTTGTAGCAAGGGCAAACCTCCTTGTGAGCATATGTCCCTGGTGGAACACATTTGCACTTGAAGCAGCATTTCTGGCAGAAGAACACGCAAGGCTTCTTGTATTGTGTCTTGGAACACCTGAATTGGCATGCGGTTGGACATTCTGCAGGTGAAAAAAAAGAAAAAACTCTCTTAATTAAAGCTCAAATTTTTTGGGTAGATAATATAGAAATTAGTACAGACAATTCTATTTTGACATGTAGAAGATATACGTGACTGATATCAAGTCAATGTCCTCAAGTGATGCCTTAGGTTACCTACTTGAGGGTTACGGAAATTTTTCATAACTCTATAGATCTGAGACCTGAAAAAATTTATTTGGTTGTTCCTATTTTTGTGCTGCAAAATACTATTTGGTGTTGTTTGCAATAAACTACTTGGTAGCTATAAAAGGCTGATGTTAATTAAGATTATGCCTCATTGGACCATAACTAACTAAAACCACGATTTACCAGAATTAATATTCTCAAACTTTGATTGAGCTGTTAACATTTTTTCCATCTTTCATACCCAAGTTATTCCAGTGTTAGGTTGGCATTACAACCTAAGGCTTTGAAGATACAAAATCATGATAAGCCATTCATGCAAAATCTATATACAGGGATGATTGCACTTGGATAATAGTAACCAAGATTGCGATTGTCATTGTGTTGGATTACTGTAAACTAAAGAGTCTGTTTAAGAGTGGCAGTTAAGGAATGAAAAACAGTTGTCAACATGCTCACCAACAAGATTCTGTAACTCACATGACTAAATTGATTGATTTGAGATCTTGATTTTTTTTTTGTGTTCAGTGCTGGCAAAAAAGATTTTAAACTGATTAAAACCACCCACATAGTTCATCAAATAATTGTACTGGGAAATGGATGAAATACAATTACAAATTCAAGATCTCAAACCAAACAGTTCCTAGAATTAGATTAACCTATTACTGAATGGCCTGATCAGATCTAACCTATTCTAACTAAATAGACAAGTAAACTTCGATAATACTTCGATTGATGGAGAGACTTGGTTCAATCTGATCCAATCAGCTAATATTGAACCCGAGGAAGTCCATCCAACAGAATTGCTTCAGATTTAGTTTTATAACCCAAAGTATGGGATTGCCCAAACAGATCTAAACCGTTTCCGAATGGATTACGTTTAGATCGGACACATGACCTACTACTCAAATAGATCAGATCCAGATCATGCTTAATCCAATTTGATCCAGTCCACTGAATCACACTAGAAATAACCAAATATAGAAAGACGATGGCATTACTCCTTCCGAGTTAAACACATAACAATGTGGACCAAACTACGTCTCCTTGTGAAACACTTCAATGAAAATTAAAAACTAAAAAAATCTAAATAAAGTGGGATGGAATACTATAAGAGAGATCCTAACAGCCACATTGAGATCATAATGCCCATACCTGCTTGAGAGAACCCTGAATGCTTATGGTGATTCTGCCAAAAGAGGAAATCAGTTGAAGCTCAAAGAAGAATGTATTAAAAAATTAAAAAAATTAAAATAAGAGGAAAAAGGAGGTTCTTCAGTATTTTCTTTGTGTCATTCAATACCTTTTTGGCAACCAAGCTCAGATTATTCTCTTCATCTGACACATACTGGAGCACAGGAGAAAGACAAAAACTTAATATTTCTCTTGCAGAGGAAAACAAAATTGAAGCAAAGCTGAAGAAAACCTTGGTTGATGAAGCCAATGCCAAATAGGAGAAGAGGAGGATGAGAAGAAGAAGGCCGAGTCCAGATCTCTCCATTCTTGCTGAGCTGGGGAACGAAACCACCCTAGTTTGCTTTCAATTTATGAGCAGAAGACAAAAACATTGAAGGCTTATCTTCCACTGCTGCTAACTGCTATTTTCCACCGACAGCTTCATGAATGCATAGCCATTTGCATTTTTTTTTTTCTTTTTTTCCAACTTTCGTGGTATTCATCAGATCACTTTTTTTCTGTGATTCTTTGTCTGATGTTTGAGTACGGTATTTTAACTTTTATATGGTGGGATTCAAGGCTTGTCAGTGAAAACCGTAAACGGTGCTTTGAAGGGAGGAATGGTTGTATGCTTTTACATTGATTATGGTTGACTGGAAGAGATTTGGCTTTCAGATTCCAATCATACAAATTGTTCTTTTACATTGTGTTAGTGCTATTAGTTTTTATTTATTTTGTATACGCACACGCGCACACAAAATAAATAAAAAAATGACTTGGTGCAAGTGTGTAAGAGTAAGGACCACATCGAACTTGAGTTTTGCAGATACCAAAACAGTGTAACATATATAAAAAAACAATAAAACAATTATAATATATTCATCTCAAATACAAAAAATATATAAAATATCCTGCCAGGAAATATAAATATAAATATAAATAACTAAATAAATATATATATATATATATGTATATATATAGATAAAAACACATACATTTCTCTCTATATATATAATAGGAAAATGTGAAGAAAAAAAAAAGTTTTGGTCCACAACTCCTCACGACCAAAATAATTAGTCGTAAATCAAATTTATGAGATTAATTCAATTGGGGACTCGTATACAATAAAATCAACAAAATTTCCATGTGTTTAATTTGGGCAATTGCAGCATCGCTGGACTCCAGCATTATTCTGCTGGATCCCGATTAAATTTATTTAAGAACTAAAAATATTATCATTTTTCTGCATCGTTTGATGGATAATAATTTCATTCGAAACAGTTGAGGACAACGCGACAAGAGAAACCGACGCAAGGAAACAACCTGCATTAGGCAAACCACTTTTTTTTGGCTATTTGTAAAAACCCATTTGTGTTGTTAATTATTATTTACAAAAAAATACCTCGGCCAGGTTTAAATCAATGGACCTTCTTACAAGTTACAGCAAAAATAGAAAAAAAAGCTTACTGTTTTTTGACATATTATCACAATTTGAGCTGTTTATGAAAAATTACTGCTGCAGAAAAATGTGGAACTTGCAAAGTTATGCTGCAAAATATCATCAAGTATTAAAAAGAGAAAAAGATCAAAAAATTAAAAACAAAAATCAACTGCGCGAAGTAATTTTCAATGATCCAGAGGGGTATATTCATGAGCGCTCACAGCAAGACAAGTAAAATTTAATTTTCAAAAAAGGTGACAAAATATATAATTCAAATTTAGTCTTCAACATTCAATTTAAGGAATCAACTCATTGTTTCATCAGTAGCAGACCAATCAAATGGTTTGAAGTCAATGCAGCAATTTCAATTGCATCTTCATTCTGAAGAAGTAAAAGAGACGGTACTGGAAGATGCATCTCTTGTCACTTCAAAAAGTTGAACTCAGGTAGCATCAGCCAACATGGAGATGCATGCTGGGAGCTGATTCCAGGAAGAAGTTGCTCCCACAGTTGTCAAGCCCCAAAATTGTATAGTCGAGAACGTCCACACTTGGCAGGCTGGAACCATTCGATGGTTCACTATCAACAACTGAATGCAACATGTTTATGAAGTAAACCTGGGATATAAGTGAATGGTTGATAGCAATGGCAAGCAATGGTCCATCAACACAAGAAAAGAAAACACAAAGTAGGTTTTAAAAAGAACCTAGCATAACGGGGAATGTCTGTGCAGCGAGAGCTTCTCCTTGAATCATGCTTGCTATAATTACTGCCCGCATGAGAGGATTTTCCTTCGCTGGATTTGTGTTTGTGATAAGCTTTTGTCTTGGGATATGAACAACGGTAGTGGCCCTTGACTGTGTGCAATGAAGAGGTAACATGTGGGTCATAGACTTCGGATGCCCATGTTACTCTCAAATTTGTCTTCTGGCATCCCTTGTTTTTGACGGCCTCCTTTCATGGAAGACACCAGTTTCTTTGGAGTAGTCTGCATATAATCAAGCTAACCATAAATAGACATATTAGGATGAAGTTATAGCCAGCTTAAACCAAACCGTTGGCCATTGGTTTGCAGAAGATGGGTTTTCATTTTCAAAATTTACTGATTGATTATCCACTGATATAACTTAACAAATGCTTTGCTACAGTCAATGTCAAGAGATCTTTGAATGACAAGTCTAGACTAAAGGTGAAGAAATCAATATGCATCATATGTGAGCCAAAACCCAAAAGACCTAAGACAGTTCTCAAAGTGGAGTTGAGGATATATGTAGTTTACCTATGCTAACATAACTGGTTTCCTTCTTCGCTCTGCTCATACTGTTGCATCAATACTTGGAAAGCCATGGATGGCAACTTTATTAGCATCATAAGAGTACCATTAAATTGACTAAAATATAGATATTGATCGGTTCATGACTCAAATCATATATATATATATATATATATATATATCACAAGACATTCAGAAAAAGTTGCCAAAAGCATTTAGACAGACAACTGATCAGTCTCATACAAAATAATCTGGCTCAGAAATACAGCATAGAGAAACCTAAAAAAAAAAGAAAAAAAGAAAAGGAAGTTACAAAGTTCAGCTTCACCTCCTGTTATTCCTACATAAGATCTAATACAAATGAAAGAGATGGGATAAAGATATTTGCCTAGCATTTAAATCCCCTTTCAGTTAAGTCAAGATTGCAAAACATTCACATATTAAGGACATTTAATTTGTATGCAATACTTCAGAAGCTAACCAGAATAGTGATTTCCATTAAGAAATGTCACAATTTATTCAAGTTTTAAATTTTTTTTTTTTTGAAAAGGTAGTCAGGTAGAACTAGGGGTGTAAATGACATGAGCTCGAGTGAGCTCACCTTGGCTCGAGCTCGGCTCAACTGCAAAACTGCCAACTTGAGCCCTGCTTGGTATGAGCTCGAGCAGCTCAAGCTCAGCTCGGTTCAACTTATGAGCTCAAACAAGTTGTGCTTGAGCCAAACTCGAGCTGGAAATTGAATTTTGAATTTTAATATGTAATAATCATTTTCAGTTAATTAACATCAAAATCATTCTTTTAAAAAATAACATTAATATAATGAATTAAAATCCAAATATTTATCTAAATTTTAATTATTTATATTAAACTGACACCTATTCTTTTAGCTCGAGCTTCGCTCATTAAGAAAATGAGTTCAAATTTGAGCTCGAGCTCTGATCATTTTCTAAATGAGCGAGCCAAGCTTGAGCAACTCATGAGACTCGAACTAAATTAACAACACTAGGTAGAACTCATATCATACAAGGAGTAATTAAAACATTGACAATAACATCAAGAAACACACTAGAAATCATTTATGATATTTAAGTGAGTTTAGTTTCCTCTTAGTTCCAAATCTCGTCGTCACATTATCCATTTTTGCATCTCCCACATATCCTAAAAGGTTTACTTCCAAGAAAGGGCACTAGATTCCAATTTTTTATGGTTGTGTTGGACCTGCAGGGAAAATGTATATATCATACTATGTCTAAATGGATATGCTACTTCCATTGTGTCTAAGGAATTAGACAACAAAAAACTAGTGCTTCATGATAGCTGCGGTTTGGCACTCCAACTCAAAGGAAGAGGCTGAAGTCAATCAAGCAACCAGTGCCTCAAACAGAAAGGGAAGCTACACTACAATAAATTCTTCAAGGGACATGTTGGGACACCAAGTTGAGAAACAGACAGCATCCACAAAGTCCAGAATTTAGTTCCAGGGAATAAACCAGAACACTAAAATATAGAAGTGCTAGGACATCTAAGAGGGTATCAAACATTGATGAACTCTTGTAAATTGGGTATGTAACTTATAGGGCCATAGCACCGCCGCCGCCGCCCAACATCCAATGATCAGATATGTTTATCTTGCAGGTCGGTGTTATCATCATTGAGTTCATATGGAAAATATTGCATCCAAATTCCATTCATCTTACAAGTTTCAAATTTTCAACAGGAAATAAACCATCATGTGTTGAAGGTGAAAAAGGAAAGGAAAGAAAGAAATTCTTCAGGACCATATGGTACTGGCAACAGTAAATAACCATAAACAGTTAAGTGCAACACCTACTTCTGCAAATCCATTTTGTTCAGATGACTGAAACTTACAGGTGAGGCACTGGATGTATATGTACAATTGAATCATTATCAGAAGAACTTTGATGGTCAACCATTATGCTAGATATTTCCTCCACTCCATCAATGACAGGAAGCGATTGAACTGCAGCTGAATCTGAATTAACTGATAACCCATAAAAACCTTTGTGTACTTTCACTCTGAGGATGATGAAGAAGAGTCTTTTGATTGCAGTTAGAATCATGATTGGAAACTGCATCACTGCCCAATGGATGTACATAACTATCATTGATGTGAAGGATTCCACTAAAAGCTATTCCAAGTGTGCGAACCACGAAATCATCTTTGCTGCAAATAGAACCATCAGGATTTGCTTGAGAGGGAATCCCCACAGCCTTTTCAGCATAGCTCGAAGTATACTCCTGCCTTATGTAGGCTTGCTCACAGCTATGAGCACATATAGATGACTTGCAGAAAAAATGACCAGTAGTTGGACTGACACAAGCAATGCGATCACCCACCCAGGGACTGCAATGAAAAAAGCTTTCATCAAATCTGCGAAATAAAGCTAATTCCACCTTATTATACAACTAGATTCAAATAATATTTTATAAACCTCACTATGAGAACCTACTGAAAATTATATGACTTCAGCGTAAAAAAAGAATAACTTACTAGAGAGAACAATAAATATATTCTCTGGAAAATTATTGCCTTTTGATCTTTGAAAACAACTGGTTCTTCTTTTTTAAAGTTCTCCACATTATATGACTTCAGCGTAAAAAAAGAATAACTTACTAGAGAGAACAATAAATATATTCTCTGGAAAATTATTGCCTTTTGATCTTTGAAAACAACTGGTTCTTCTTTTTTAAAGTTCTCCACAGCTTAGTCAATGCATGATAATTAACTTTATGTGGTTCTGCTTTTCATGAAAGTTAAAATGCACGATACCATTACTAAAATAACAATAGGCTAAAAATACATTATACCATCAGTAAGCTAACAATTATATGGAATGCACGATACCATTACCAAGTTAAAAAAAGCAGATATAGACAAGTCCATAAAATATATATGATGTGTAATTCTCCTGTGAAGCTTAACTATCAGATTGAAAATAGTAATTCAAAGCATTTCATTGAATGCTTCAACATCTTAACTATCAGATTCCAAACCAAATTACAGGAAAAGGAACCTTTCACCAACTTATATCTCATGGCATATGGAGGGCCTCTATGACCTTCCTAAGCAACACTCAAGGAAGGGTTTTCTAGCTAATTTGCATTCAAGGATAGCAATCCACCGTGCAACAATGCCCACCATAATTTCAGGCATTTTATTGGGGTCTTTTCAGAATAAATCTTCCATCTTAACTTTGTGTATGAAGGAAGGAAATTGCAATTAGTTACGAGTTTTGATTTGCCATCATGTTATCTTAGCTTAGAGCTTACGTTAATTGGCCACAAACAACCTTATATGCATGATGTTGTTCCAACACTATTAAATTCTCATTAATCAGCGCCTTTTTTCATTCGAATAACATAGACTTCCCACAAAAAGATCTTAAGAGAGAAAATTGTGTCTCACTTCCACACCATAATTCCATTATTCTTCTTCCCCTAATAAGCCTGCTATGATGAAATCCTCATCATTATTGCACCCTATAACATAAGAACGATTAACAATCTGCTTTTGAAACAAATTTCATCGCAACAAATCAAAATTCAAGCATTCCGAATAACGCTGAGAAAAAAAGATGATACCTCAAATTGAAATCGTTGTTGCACTCCAGAAACTTTTGAAGGTCGGATTTCCAGCCAGACGCCAAATTGATCAAATCAAAGAATAAAAAACTCAAAACCAGAAGGAAAGGAACAGGGAGAACAGAGACGAGACAGATCGAGATGGAGAATGGGGAGGAAAGGAGGGAGAGAGGTAGAGAGGAAGAGAAGGCGAACGCTAGCTAAAATTACTAAAACGATTACTACTACGCCAAATATCTTTCTCGAAACACTTCGGGCGCTGAAAGCTCGAACCAACAGCGGGCGAAATCGGGGACGCGGTGACCATGGCGGAGCAGCCAGCGGCGGAACCGCGGAGCACCGACGGCATCGTGGACAGTGCGGCCCGAGATCGAGGAGAGGAGGAAGACGAAGAGGAAGCCCTAACCTAATTCCAATCAGACGATATTGAAGACATAGGACTTTAGCCCATGGGTTGGCGTCGGCGGTGGAGTTCGGGATCGGGGGCGGATGGCTATATACGGAGGACGGTCGCCTGGGTGAAAAGCCGGGGCGGGGAGGGGAACAGGGTCGCGAGTGGGATGGAGTTGACACGTGGCAATTCGATGGATCTGGGACGTCGAAATTTTAAGGCCGTTGACGGCACCATGCCCCGGCCCCATCGGCCTGCGGAGAGCTCGAATTTCACAGAAACCAGCAGTCATTTTGCATTTTTTTGAAAAAGAACTCCTAATTTAGAACATCTCTTAAGTCTTTTGCACAAATGATCAGGGTTTTTGATATGAACAGACCCTTTCAATGGAGCAAAGCAAACCATTGAACAGTACAGCACTGTATCCATGGCCATGTTTAAGCCACAGGGACAAAAAAAGATCAAATAATTGAAGTCTGACACAGCTATCTGAGCGTCCGTTTGAAACGGGTTAAGATCAATATCAAGGTTAAAAAAAAAGATAAAATGTAAAACACTAATACAGTCAAATAAATCTCATTTGGTTATTGATCTGACTAGCAGATAGTTAAAATTTTTTGTGAATAAAAATGCCTTTCGTTGAGAATTATTCAAATAGTACTATTCATCTTTTTCACGAGAGACGTCGCCAGCCGAGCTCGTGCGTGGAGAAGAAGGCCTACTGCATGTTGGACGGCGGCGTTTTTGGGGGGGAAAGAATAAATAGTTAGGGTTTCGTGGTTGACCCTATCTGAGCTGTTGGATCGAGATCTAACGATTCAAATGAACCGAGGACATTTTAGTCAAATCCGACTTATAATTTAAATAAATTAAATAATATTAGTTCGGTCAAATTTTTGATGTTTAGAAGATAATCTGATTAGGGTGGGGTCACCCTGACCCTGACCCCGTTCCAAACAACCCCTGAATGTCTTATCGTCATCAGAACATCTCAGCTTCCCAAACAGCGTCTTATCAGAATGCATGTTAGCAGCTCCATAAATGAGTCTACAGTCCTAGCTGCATGCTGTAGAAAAGCCATAACAAACTCAATAACAGCAAAAGCAGAATAATTGAACAGAATCACACTACGGGCATATCTGCGGGAAGCATAAGCAAACAAAGGCATCAGATATGTGCAATATATTTAAGCACATCAATAGTGAGCATAGTATCCATGGAAGAGCTGCAAAAGAAAGTCCAAAAGTGGGATAGAAACCTGCCATCCTCCACTGAAGATTCACCTTCCCAGAGGTACCGTCATTGAAGCTTACAAGCCACCATGATTAAAGGAATCTGTGAGGGAAGAGTATCTATCCAGAAAGATGACCACATCCACGAATACAGAAATAACTATCATGTGGAAGATTCTTTATGCATGAGCATATAAGAAAGAGTAAAACTATATGATCGGCTGTAGGGTGCAAGGGCTTCCTTACTTCAGAGCAAATATTCTACAGTAATAGATTATGACAAATACATAGAATGAACTAGTGCCCATGCCAAAGCTTCAAAGTTGTCAGCTTTAGTTTCATGGCTGCTGCATTTAGATACTACTACTCGGCATGCATGAGTCATGACTAGTTTGTTAACAGAGGCAAATACCTATTCAAGTAACTTCAAAAAAGTCATATCAGTACATTGATACATGAGTTATGCACTTCACTATAAATTACTTCATCTAGCTAAGCAAAATCTTTTCTTGTCTCTTTTTTTTTCGAGAAAAGCTACGCAAGCAAAACCTTTTCTTTCTTTCTTCCTTTCTTTTTTTTTTTGGAGAAAATCTACCCAAGCAAAGACCTATTGCAGGAATGGTATGTTTCAGAAATTTCTCTTGATGAGAACAGAAACAATGGGATTTGAACGGTTAGAATTGAGTGGAGCTGTTGAAGATCTTGGGATAAGCAGTCCACAATAAGATATTTGAAAGCAACACTAAGAAAAGGAGGCCTCAACCCTAAAGACTTTCACAGAGGTGTAGCCATGCAAATTTCATAAA
This sequence comes from Trichopus zeylanicus subsp. travancoricus, assembly GCA_005019695.1. Taxonomy (NCBI): domain Eukaryota; kingdom Viridiplantae; phylum Streptophyta; class Magnoliopsida; order Dioscoreales; family Dioscoreaceae; genus Trichopus; species Trichopus zeylanicus. Next base: position 211,007 of record RXID01014555.1, read on the forward strand.
CTTTATTGCATCTTCAGTTCTTAATTAGAGGAAGAATAAAAAACTACTCCTTCCCAAACTATCTAAGGATTTAATCCTGTTAAATAGGTTACTTGTACACCCAGCACAGCAAAAGAAACCAGAGTTTGTAAGAAACCAATAGGTTATGTTTTCCAGGATTTCCCATACAAAATCCAATATCATCCTTTAAAGTTTGACATTTTCTCTTCGCACCTTACATTTCACCCATCCAAAAACGATTGCTGTAATCCCAAATGTATCTTAGAAAAGACATTCTCATAGAGATTTAAGAAAAAATTTTAACCATAAGCAATTTTGCCCATATAGTGTCATTATGATCCTAAGTAGAAGAAAATTTATGAGGCCAATATCTCCAACCTTTCTTCAAGAGGCACTTACTAATTCCTTGCTATCCCATGCATCACTGATGCAATTAGAAAAGAACTAGCGGAGCTATCCATAGAGCATCACATAGTTTTAAAGGAGAAACAAGATGATATGATGATGCGAAGAAAAATCGAATGAAAATGTCATAGTCGTTTTAGCCAAAAATATCAACTTCAATTCCATTATGCACAAAAATACCAATTAAGTTGTTCTGAATTTTCTGTAGCATGAAGCAAATTACAAATGAAGCTTAAACAAAATCAACAAAAGTCAAATCGCAGTATCAGTTCGTTGCTTCAAACCTCTTTCGTTTACTACTCCCAACCTCAGTTTTGGCTTCAACCTGACAATCTTGCAGAGGATGGTACTTCAAAGACGCAAGCCTTTCCTCGCACTCGCTAAGCCTACGCTTCTTCTTATCCTATAACAAACCACAAAACAATAATGCAAAAAATAGCACCTCAATCAACATCGACTTCGGTAATTTTTATCTCAAAAAAACCAGAAATCATACATATCGCCTCATATAAACTGCTATTTGCTGCTTACAAACTCTAATCTCCATCTTCAACGTATTGAGCCGGGACTCCACAGGCACCGTGCACTGCTCCACGATCTCCTTCTGCCTCCCTCGTACAACCTCCGGCTGCCAGACGTTCAAAGCCACTGCCGCAGACCTGCAAAGGTTTGATCTTTGCATACAAATCAATCAATCCATAACCAAATATTACCCCTTTTCTCATCAAATCACCTTGCCCGCTCCAAATTGGAGAGCTCCCCTGCGGCAGCACTGAGCCTATCGCGTTCCTGGACTAGCATCGCCTCCAGCTCGCGGATCTCGTGCTTGCAGAGGGCGACCTGGCTCTCGGCGTCGAGCAAAGCGCGGCGGCGGCAGAGGAGCCGGGCTGCCCCGGCGCGCTCGGAGAGGGATTGGTAGAGGGATTTGGCAGGGGTTTCGTCGGAGGAGGAGGAGGAGGCGGAGGGGAAATCGCGAGATAGCAGGGCGGACCAGAGGGCTGCCTGGGAGGAAAGTCGACGGAGGCGGCGCGAGGCGATGGCGAGTGAGCAGAGGTCGCGGTGGGTGAGGATTGAGGCGGAGACCCCGAGCTCGAGGATTAGCGACCAGAGCTCGTCGGGGAGCAAAGAAGCCATCTTCTGAGGCGAAGTGGATGGATTTGGGGAAGAAAACTAGGAAAGAAGTTCAGATTAGTAGGCGAACCTTCTGAACTTCGCAAAATGCAGAATTGGCGAGGCTTGCCATTGCTCGACGCGTGGCCATCTCCAGCAACGATCGCATGAACACAGGGCGGTCCAGACCAGACCACGGGTAAAGCGGGCCGAACCGGAGGGGGCGGTGAATGATAAGGTCTTGGGTCTCGGTTTGGAGTGAGATTTTGATTTCGATTTGGATCAAAATATTTTAAATTTTTTTAACTAAAAAATATTTTTAAAATTTAAAAAAAGTTAAAAAAATTTATATGGATATATATTTTTAAATTTTTTAAATAAAATATTTTTTAGTAAAAAATAGCTTAAAAATAAAAAATAAAAATACAGAAGTAGGATTCGAGGTCAAGCAAACTCTTAATCCGAGAACAAGTTCTTAATCATAAAGATAAACATAATTAGTAATATAAATATAATATATAAATATAAATAATAGGCATTAAAAACTAAAATCACAATATTTCAGCCGATTTTTAAAGCTATGGTAAATAAGAAACTTGGTTCAGGTATTTTAGGAACAACGTCCACCACTTCAAAGTTGTGTTAGCAATTGTGGTACGAAATTATGTAAACTTCTTTTGATTTGTGTATATTATTTTTTGTAATTTTATTTGCCTTCTACCTCACAATGATAAGTATGAAGACTTCCCTTTTGTGTACAATAATAGTATTTAATATTTTAATTTATTATTACATCACTACTCTTTTCATATTTTACTAACACATGAAAATTCTTTTTATTTGGTACAATGAGTAAGACAAAGGCAAATTCATATGGAAGTACTTCAACAAAACACTCGTGAATCCTAACTTTCATAGCATCCTGATAGTAACATCTGACCATGCGCCCATGCTTATTTTCATTAATAATAAATCCCAACAAGTTGATGACCTTCAAATTTGAGAACATATGAACACCCCGTAGGAATCTACAATAGAGGCTTTAGAACAAATCAAATACTCAGGGTAATGGATTTCAACTCTATATTTTTAGCACTACACAAACATTTGAAAAAAATGGAACAGTACACCCATTGGCAATTTGTTTAGCAATACTCATCATATACTTGAACAAATCAAAAAGTTGCATAGAAGATAAGTTGAAGGAGCTCTAGCTCTGATGGAGGCGAAAATGACAAAAGATCTACTTCAGCAATACTAAATGTACTCAAGTTTGCAGGCAATCTTGTGGGCACAAAAAGTGCAACAACAATGAATAATACTTGGGCACAGAAATTTGAGATACCTCAAACCACAAACCATCAACAACAAGAAAACAAGCAGAATTAGGATGTTACACGATAACAATGGAAGAATGGTGACAGTCCAAGGTGAGAACCGTAATATTTGTACAATTTGTTTCAAAAACGTTCAAGTGAGTAATCATTGAACCTCCATTAATTGTTACATCTGAGTCCATTCTTTTAGACACTTATGATATCATTTGTAGCATCCCAATTAATGACTACATACTTTTCTCTTGATGTTACCAAAGCCCCATGCTCAGACGGATGTTAGGGATCTTTTTATAAGAAATGTTGGCCCTTGATCAGCAAAACATTCACAAAAGTGGTCAAATAACTTTTTCAAGAGAGTAAGTTAAACTTAATTGGAAGAAAACTTATATCACCCTCTTACCTAAAAAACACAATCTGAATCAAATCATGAACTTCGGACCCCTAGGGCTAGGCAAGTTGTTTGATAAAATGATATCAACAAAATGAGATTGGTCATTGATAGTTTTATTTCCAAAAAATAGTGTGCTTTCTTGAAGGGTAGGTATATCCAAAAGCAGAAAAACACTTATTGCCATTACAATTGATTTGACAAAGGTTTGTGACAGGAAGATTCGAAAGTTATAAACACTTAAGCTTTATGGTTTCAATTATAGACTTACCAAATGGATTAATGTATGTTTGAAAAGTACCTTCTTTCAATCCTCGTTAAAGGTTGTATGAGTGATAAGATTCAAGTATCTAGAGGGGTGCGACAAGGAAATCCGTTGTCCCCCTTACATCTTTTTGTTGTATGCACAATTGCTAACTGACTACCTGAATGAGAAGATGAATAGGAACATTATTGATGACATTAAAATCAACGCAAGCCGCTACAGAATTTGTCTTATTGCTTATATTGACAACTTTTCCTACTTTCAAATGCAGGTACGATGAATGTGGTAGTCATTTGAAGAGCGCTAAACAAATTCCGAGCATGCACATGAAAACTAGCCAACGATCATGAATGTCAAGATCTCTTTTCTCCAAAAACAAGACTGGATATAAGAAGATGTATGTCAACATCTTGATTATGGCTGAAAGGGGTAAAACTGCAAACATTTGGTTTGCACCCTCACAATTGGATGGATCTGAGTGGCCGATATCACTTTATAATATTGAAGATCAATAACAGATCGATCAACTGGGTAGCTAGCAAATTATCTTGGACAAGTAAAATTGTTTTAATTACATTTGTTACTTTTATCTATTTACACATACTTCCTTGCATCTAGCTAGATCCCAAAATCAGTCCTCGACAATTTCAAACAACTTGTTAGAAGATTTTTGTGGTGCATGACTATAATAAAGAGACGGATGACTTTGAAAAATTGGGACCTGGTGATTCAATCGAAGAAGATGGGTGGTTTGAGAATTAGGCTCCTCATACACACAAAATAACTCATGATTTGAAATGCTAGTCATATGGATTCTTCTAACCTACATTTGCGAGCAGAATACAAGTTGCATAGGTATCATTTGCAGGGACAATGGCGGTTGAACAAACCAAAGAAATGATAGTTGTGGACTTGCCAAATACTTCCTTCTACACATCAAGTAATACGATATTGATAAAGGAAGCAAACACATAATCAATCCAAAGGGAAAGCTATAGGTGATGGTAAAGGAAATTTGGAGAGTGACCAAGAGGGAGCATGCCCGAAGCATCATCTCATTCGCAACATGGATGGTATGGAAGGAAAGATGCATAAGAGAGTGAAGCAAAAGAAAGAATGACATGCACACTAGCACAAGCTAAAGAACATCATACCCAACTTGTGTCCCCACTATTATAAGAGAAGAATGCAATAACAATTGATGTTGACTTCATCCCATGAGACAAATTGGCAGGAATATGTTGGCTTATGCTAAATCTGGACAAGCAAATGCTACAAGCAGGGGTTATACCTGTAATGACATCATCAACACTAATAGACAGTTAAATGTCATTGTTGCAGCACTTGACATAGCTAAAAGGTTCAACAATGGTAGAATTCTAGTTTCTTGGATTGGGTTGTATATGGCAGCTCCATGGTGTGACATGACTCTTTCCCAACTAAGCTAGAGGACCTTGTGTTGGATACATTCTAATTAATTGAAGTTCTTACAATACCCAAAAAAAAGACTCATTGGACATAACCATATAAACAAATTTATCTACATCAAATATTCAAAAAGGGGTAAGATTGAGTGGATTGCACGGTATACAATCTAAATCAATTTGGCTTTTCCAACTGACGTAGCTTGAAGTCTTGCAGCAGCTATCTTGCAGTGTTGCCCATCACCAAAAGATTTTATCCGTCCAACACTCACTATTTTGTGCACATCCTAAAATGTTGCATTGGTTGGATATGTGATGATCTAGGGGGTATGGAGACCATATTTAACCAAAGATTTAATGTGAAATTGATCGAACTCCTCTGATGTCTCGCTTTGAACATCTACAAAACATAATCCCTATAACAAGAGATATTAACTCTCTTTCTCACAAAAGACTAGCATATGTTTCTCTCATATCTAAGATCTTTAAGGGCGCGTTTGGAACGGGGTCAGAGTTAAGGTCACCTCGCCCTGACCAGATTATCTTCCAAACACCAAAAAAATAATCACACTAACATTATTTAATTCATTTAAATTATAATAAGGAGTTGACTAAAATGCTTTCGGTTCATCTGAACTGTCGGATCTCGAGCCAACGGCTTAAATCGCCTCATCTGACCAGAGCATGATCGCCGCCGACTGTTCATCTTCTCCTCGCCATCGACGCTGATGTCTTGCACTCGAAGCCCCACCCCCGTCGCCGAATTGCCGGAAAATGACCTTCCATACACTCTTTGCGCGAGCTGCCCGCGCGAGCTCGGCCGGCGAGCTCTGCGCTCGAGCTCGGCCGGCGACGTCATGGGTCTCCCCGTGCGCGCACGCCCGCCGAGCTCCTCGCGTGCGTGTGCCGAGCTCGCCCCGCAAGCGAGCCGCGCTCACTCCGCCCACTCTGCTCGCTCTCATGAAGAAGATGAACAGTAATGCGTGAACAGTATTCACTGGAGGGCATTTTTGTCCACAAAAAATTTTAACCATCTGCTAACCAGATTAGTAATCAAACAAGATTTACTTGACCGTATTAGCGTTTTACACTTTACCCCATCCTTTAATCTTGACCTTGACCTTGACCCCGTTCCAAACGAGTCCCAAATGATTAGGGTAAAGACTTGAAATATCAAAAAAGAAAAGAAAAAAAGCCTTTTGTTTGTTCTTATATAGCCATGCACTCTTTTAGTTTTCCTTCCCATTACAAAAAACCATGGATAGAATTAAATAGAACTCCATTGCAAACAACTTTTCCACTTCCCTAAAACTTATGAAGTAAGCCAAAAAGATATTTCCCATGAAAGTGCAAAAATGGAATGTTGAGATGGGTCACATAGAACTAGGATTCATACTAATGGTTTAGACATTTTTCTTAATAGCCACAACTATTGGGTTGAACCCAAACTTAAGAGTAATATCCAACATTCTCCCACTTGGCCCAATCTAACACACGCACAAGACTTATTTCTTTGAAAAACTTTCACAAAATAATTTTATTTTAGAAAGACATGGGTTTGAAACGAAAAACCTGAGGCGATACCAATATGAAAACATACTTATTCTAATAGTTATATGGGAACCTTGTATTTAATTGTAAGAATGTAGTACAAATTGAATAAATTCAAATATGATGGCAAAACAAAACCAACATCAAGTTATATATTTCGCTAATGAAGATTAGGTCCTCTGAACCATAAGCAAACTCGGGGGGATAGTATGCAGCTCCATTCTCATGAAAAATAAACTTCACCATTAAAAAATATGAAGATATATATACTTGATAATATAAGAAATGAAGGCCAACAGCCAAGGCCTTTTCAAGGGGTTCCTAATTGTTGTAGATGCCACAAATAGCCAAAACAATTACCAGGAAAAAGAACATATATTAAACATGCAAACAAATAATTTTGAGAAGAAAAAGAGCTTCAACATACAAAGTGTCAATCACAATCTCTTTTTTAAAAGTGCATAAAGAATCTCATCCACAATAGAGAAATCATGTACTCTTCTTCATAGATATCTCATTTTTGCAAGTTTAGTCCCTCATGCTTTTAATTACAAACAAGTCTCAAATAGTTTAGCTCACTCATATTTTCAGCTATAATTGTAATAATTTACTACTTCAATCCCTAGTGTGTAGCTTAACATTATCAAAAATGAAAGTAGGTATAATTTAAAACTTCAACCCCAAGTTTGCATCTCAACATTATCAAAATGAAAGGCTACAGGAGTATGGTTAAACTAGTGATTAATTGCTTCTTGCGACACATCCTCCAGTACTAGAGGAAGTGAAGGGATAAAGAAAACTATTTATGAAGTAAATACAATGGGAACCAAAACCTCTCAACTCCATACAAGAAACACATCAGACATTGCCAAAGACTGGTCTCCAGGGTTTCGAAACACATCAACCTAGATGGAGTGACCATCGAACTGCCCCTTTATCTAAAATCAAACTTGGTGTTATTTATCAGATTAAATTTGATTAATTTAGACATAAAATTGGCGAAATCATGATTTTAAGGTTTCTTGAAGCGACAATGAGGTGGTTCTTCTCCTCAATGACAACATTTCTTCTCTTGAAGATGAGGTGGCCCTTCTCCTCAACAACTCTTTGAGAGTTCGGGTCTTCATTGTCTTCCTCCTCTGGCCAGTTTTTGTTATTTTCTTGTTTTTGCTCACTTATTGGAGTTGTAGTGGGTATTATGCAACTTTTCAACTTTTAGTTGTTCACTTCTAGAGTTGTTCAACTTTTCTTGGTGTTGGTTTTGCTATGTTGTTTGATAGCAGATGCACAACTTCAAGAATTTGTTAATTCAAAACTAAATTAAAAAATCTAGAGTGTTGAATATGAATTCTGAATTGTTTTAGAGCCTTATCTCATTAGTAACTAGTATATAAAAATTAGTTTGGATAGATTATTGGAATATGCAAGCTTACTTATTCAATCACTCTTTGATTTTTCATGTTTTTTTAATATTTTACATATATATAATTTTAAATATTGTTTATTTCAAACAACCTGGCTGCATTCCAGTATTTTTTTTGGCTACTTCCACCTAGTGCTTTTTTAAAAGCTTTCTTTTGTCTCTCAGAATGAGTCTGAACCATGCCATACAGATTAGAGAATTGTCATATGTATACGAGTCTAGGTATGTTAGGATATGACTAGAAATAATTATATATTGCAGCATTCAGAGGCCAAGACTGCCCATGGATGCAGAGAGCACAACATGATCATATGGAAATATCTTGAATAAGCTACAAGTACTATATTCCAGAAGGAATCTTATCAAATGAGACATCACTAGTTGTTGTCTTGCAAATTGAACTACTAACTTCCAATCATAAAACTTGAATTAAAAACTGAAGAAGTGTGTCATAGTAACTCATTATGCCTTATTACTATAAGCATATGTGACTTAGCAAACCATCTTATCAATGAGCTAACAGTAAAAGTGAACACTTCACAAGTCTCCAACTCACTACATTTCTTTTTCTGACTGTTAGGGAGATAGATTGAAGCAGATGGAAGGTAATTCTCACTTCAAACAATGCTACTATTGAAACAAATCCACTTAAACTACTGCAAGAGAACAATAAGACCTAGATGTAATGATAAAAAAATTAGTTGTAACACTATTGTTAAGCCCTTCCAGTTAACTTTGGGAATTGGTAATGTGATTCAAATAATAAGTCAATTAGACAGAGTGCTATTTGTGCAGCATTTAAGATATTTACAGTACACTAAATAAAAGTCCATTTAGCAAATTTATCTTTCAACAATTCTGATCTAGTGATATAATTATTTTCTAGGAATATGAACTGCCTAAGAAGCAAAGCAATCATACCAAACATTTGCGAATTAGCTTAAATATCCAAAGGTTTTTCAATAAATTGGAAACAATAGAACTACAAAATATGCATTTTTGTTGTAGCATTTATTGGCAATTGAAAACAAGATCAAGTAATCAGCTATGAAAATCATTGCCTATTTTCAAAGAATATTAGCATAAAAAAGAGAAAACAAAAGAACTAACTTGACAAAAGAATTGCAAAGGAACAAGATCTGCAAAAATATTACTTTGACTGAAGCATGCTTTGCACGGATACAAAAATTATTGCACATTTTTTGAACTTTTCATAAAGAGCAATAGAAAAAAGACAGAATATTTACCTCCAAAGATGAATTGCTTGATTTCTAACAAAAAAAATTAAAATCTCATCCATCATTATAGAAAACCTCTCATCCGATTCAACCCACGACATGTCATAGGCGAGACATGCATCTCATAGATCCCCACAAATAGAGAAAAAGAATAAAAAACACAACAAAAATTTATCGAGATGCATGACTTGATCCATGAGCAAGCGCAAGTTACGAAAGGAATAGAAGGTATTCTATAATAACACATTGGAGAAATCAGCAAATCATCCACTCGACGGTGATTGATGAAGCAAGCAGACGGAAAACAAAGAAGCCTATTTATCGCCGAATCCATTTGGTTTGGAATCAGCCTCGAGATTTTTTTTTTGAGAATTATTTTTTTATAAAATTAATATTATTTATTTTATATTATTTTTAAATTAAATTATTATGAAAAATTAAATAATTTTTTCGAACTTTAAATTATTAAATTATTAATGTTAATAAAAAAATTAATTTATAAAAATAATTCACTAATTTTGGATTCTGATTTCCAATCAAATAATAGAGATCGGGGGTTAATGGACGGTGGTGATTGCTTGTTGCGAATTTCGGCTTTGGTTCTGGTTTTGGGTGAAGCATATGGTTCCTGTTTCCAGGTTTTGGGTTTTTTCATGCTCCCGGGTTTTCTATAGATGGCGAGGGACAAAAACAAAAGCACGCATATTTTGGCTCGCATTTTGATCATTGTCTTGAGATCGGTGTTCAATCTCAGTTAAACGAATCTCAAGGCAAGTTTAACGGTTTGGATCGCGTCCCCCAATTCCTTGTAGGGCCTGTCATTCCCAAGAAAAATCCAATCGCCAAACATATTATTTATATGCATTATTTTCTGCTTCCCCATCGTTCTCGCTCTCCAGATCTGCTTCAGGGAATCGAGCTTCGGATTCAGGTCAGCGATTTCTCCCCCAAATTCTTGCTATCTCGTTTCCATTGATTTCCTCGAGCATGTTAGGAACCCTATTTTACTCGATTTCTTGGATGCCGAATGCTCAAAATCCCTAATTAGCTAGTAGCCTTGCTGTGCCAATGGGAATGTCAATCTTTTTGGTGAAAATTTCGAGTTCCTGTTTGATTTTGCGGCGGAGAACACTAGTTATCCGATTCTAATTTGAAAATGAGAAGTGGTGGTTCGTTATCAGAGCTGATTTCCGCCCCCAAGTTGTTGGATTGATGAGCTAAGAATCTTGTGCAGTGGTTGCATTATGATGGCGAACCTTTCATTTGTGTTAAAATGATGTTTCTATGGTGTCTGTATGTATCCATGGATTTATATCTTGAGGAACTTGGTTTTTGTAAGTTGATTAACATAGTTGTTGGCAGTTGGTGGTGATTGAGAATTGGCTTTTTAGTCACCACAGATATGGGGGTTCAAGAGGTAGCTTACTTGTGTCCTTGCCAAAAACACCAAACTCTGGTCTTTTGAGTTTGGATGAGTTGTTGAAGGATTCAGAGGATTCTTAGGATTCTTACTATGAGATCAGCTCAAATTACTGGTTGATTTTTGTCCCATTTCACTTGCAATTGGAAGAATCTGGGCATTTGAAGACATTTTTGCAAAGAAATTTATTTGTGAAAATTGTTGAGTAAAAATTTTCAATTTAGAATGGCTAATCTGTTATGGCTAATCTGTGTTAATTTTCAAGTATTATTTATCTGTTTGTCCCAAAAAGTGGAGGGTTTATTCGATTTTGATGTAGATTTTAATGAGTTGATCACTGCAATATATGGAGACTGGGGTTCCGATTATTTGATTTCTTAGCTGCTGACATTTAAGCAGATTTTTTATGTTAATGTTATGGTAGATCGGAGAATTGATCACTTAACCTTCTTAGCAGCTGAAGTTTTATTTTCTTGATCACACTGATGCCCTTTGCCATCCATGTGCATTTTTATATGGTAAGCAATATTGTTATTCATATCTCAATGACTTGTCTTGCAGTGGTGATAGCAACCTCTTGTTACTGTTAAGATTCTAAAAGGAACAGTTGGGTTTACCTGATCTAGATATTATATGGAGTCCAAGCAAGAGGAACCATCACCTCTTCCTCCAGAAACAGCTCCTGATAATCAGCAGCCTGCTTCTACACGGCCAGATTTTTCTGCTCGAGACACACCATCCTTACTTTCTGCTTCTGGTATCACGTCATGGGCAAGAAACCTTAAAATTTCTCAATCAAACCGTAAAATTTCTCAATCATCCAATGAAGAAGATTCACCATCTGGAAATTCTGCAAAGTCTACTTTTGCACGTTTCACTAGTGGGTTCGGATTAATCTCATCTCCAAAGTCACCTACACAAGATGAAAAAGCTGAAGGAACATCAGCAACTGCACAGCCTGGTGTTCTGGGATCCCTTACTAAAGGCTTAGTGGACTCATCTAGGAGCGCAGTAAAGGCTGTGCAAGTTAAGGCTCGTCATATGGTTTCTCAGAACAAAAGGAGATATCAGGTAATCTTCATATTGGTATCATACTTTTTGTGATCTTCTAGTGTTTTGTAAACATCCCATCTTTTCTACCTAAAGTTGATGAATTTATTTTTGCCTCGTACATTTAGTCTCATCGCTATTAACGCTTTTTAGCAATATACTATGTTCTAGATGCCATTAAAAGCATCTTTTAAACATTGCAAAAAGTTTTGGCTATGTGGGTACATGTTTTCTTATTGTTGACATTTAAATATTGACATAATTCAAAGAGAATAAAACAGGAGTAGCTTATAGAAGCATTGAATTTTTTATTTATTCTTATTTTTATGTAACCCTTTCAATGGGGTAGAAACAGAAAAAAAGTTTCACGTAGGATTTGAGACTGCGGGCTGATGTCTGAAGTATCCAGGATGGATTTGTCTGTCCTTCTTTACAACCTTCAATTGTGCTCTATAATTATGTATTTTAATCAATTTTTTTCTGTTATGTTACAGACTTTGAAGTTTTAGTTGCTATTACTGTTTAACAAGCCATCTAATGTTGTGTTGATAGTCAGAAATGGTTTCCAATCTATGGAGCCTTTTCTGTTACAGATACTATTAATAGCGTTAACTATTGACGACTTTTCACTAATTCTTCAGTTGCTACATATTGGGTGAAGAGAATTTGTTCAAATCTTCTGAGAATGTCTACTTCGCTTGTTGATCAGGAAGGCGGATTTGATTTGGACATGACTTATATTACAGAGAATATTATTGCGATGGGTTTTCCTGCTGGTGATATGAGCTCAGGATTTTTTGGATATGTAGAGGTACACAGTTCTTAAGATTACAATTGGTACTAATTTTGACACTTCCCCAGAAAAAGATGATAATTTTGACACAAGGGTAATCAACATGTATATATTCATGTATGCCATACAGGGATTCTACCGGAACCATATGGAGGAGGTGATCAAATTTTTTGAGACTCATCACAAGGTGCTAAATTTACTTGTAATACTCAAAAAACATTTTCTTTTCTTGAAATTCCGCAAAAGAAAACTTTATTAGAAGTAACTTTTTAGTCAAAGCTGGTTGAATGATTATGATTTATTTCTGAGACATGAAACATCCATTAAACCATTGAGGATTAAAATTTAACCAGATAACAAGTTCAAGTAGAACGATGCACTTATTTTGTTGCATAAGGAATTATGGTTCTCCTTTCTTCTTGACATTTCTCATTGCAAGGTTCTGTAAAAGTGTTTAATTTAATTCTTCAATCTGAAAACTTCTGCACTCCAGCTAGTATTTATGCAGAATCAAAATCTTCATCTTGGTATTTGTATCAGTATCAACATTCAAGTACAGGACAGTTCTCGCCATTATGCCAACTCGTGGCCTATGCTAAGGTTCCAGAACCAATCACCATGTGTAGATAGCTCAAGCAGCTGTGGGTCAATATAAAGGTTTCACATATAGAGAACATCATTGGGTGAACATGACCATTTCTTCTGGACCATTGTCCCCTTGCATGTTTAAGTACCTTTTTTGCCAAAAAGATAATAAAAAAGATTACTTGTTGCAAACCCTCCCATTTCCTTATCCTCTTCCCTCATTTGCTCTCTCCTGAAGCTCCCAATAAAATGGGTATGGGAAGGGGGCCATCTAGAAAACTGATCTTGATTCCGTGCTTTGAATATGGGAAAACAAAAAACTGCTTCTTTATTTTACCAACAAAACAAAAGACTTCTTCAGAAAGTTGCCTCTCTGGCCCTGTAGGAACAATTGTTTGATGGTTGCAGTATATTATACAAGCAATGATCTCCTATGTTTGATGTAAAGCAAAAATGAAAAAGGAGGTACCTGATTGTTGCCTCTAAAAATTCTAGTTTAAAATGTAACTTGGTTGTTTATCTCCAAGTTCAAGAACCTCAATGGAATGTATCTTGAATTTGTACGAAATATCTATCACTTAGTGGCCATTGTGCTGATTTGAAGTGGTTATCAGTAGGTCATTGCTTCAAATTAGGTTAAATGCCTTTAAAGGCTGATTTTCACCAGTGTTGATTTGAGAGAAATTTTTTTTCTGCCTTTTCTAATCTAACCTGATTGAGGGACAGTTTTAATTACATTGACAATACATAGTATGCTATGTTGGCAATGCTGAGAATGTCCTCACTTCTTTATGTCTGTTTTTGTTGAAGTGTAACTTCATAATTCAGTGGGCTTGTTTTAAACAATCAAATTTGTTTTGAATCAACCTTGCACTAAAATTTCAAGCTCAGTTTAGGTTCTTTTATTTGTGTTGTCAACCATTAATATGTGCTACAATATCTCATGTACAAAACTTGTGAATCAACTCTTACATGCAGGGTAAATACAAAGTCTACAACCTTTGTTCGGAAAGACTATATGATGCATCATTATTTGAAGGAAAGGTATGCAGTTCATTTTGCACCTTCATGTGATCTGATAATCTTTTGATTGTACTGTGTATGAACCATTCTATTTTGTCAGCATATTTTTATGTATTTGTATCAGAATCAAAGTAAAATTTTCTTTTAAAATACTTTCTTGATTTGTTATTATCTGCAAGTTCTACCAGAGAAAATAACTGCAGTAGATGGTTGTGTTTCAACCACCTAACTTATTGTGTTTCAATTTATATTCTCCAACATTTTTTGTTTTACTAAAGATGTTGCTGGATTGAAGAAGTAATACTATGGATGCTTAACTTCAGATAAGGAAAATTTAGTGCCAACAATATTTTATTGTATTAGCTTTTATCTGAGATGCTCCTCATTCTGGCGTGCAAGTTTTTCTGGCTTTTTGATCATTGTGATTTTTTTGTCTTTTATGTAAGTCTCACTCTACTAATATAGAGCATCTAAAATCTTGAATGCTTGTAAATTCACATGTTTGTCTAACTTGGTGCACTTGCATTTGTTCATCGTCTTTGCCTATGTAAACAGGAAAATGTAGGATAGGGTCTAAATGCAGAAGAAGTAACCTGTTCTCTTAAATCTGCTCAAGAGGTCATTAGAAGTAAAAAGGTTTCTTGCAAAGAACTCATTTCTTCTTCTAGCATTTGTGAGCATGTACAGGTAGTGTAATCCTTTTACTTGATTTAGCTTTATATGGTCATTTACCACAAATATACTATTGAACAAGGGGACTCTTCGCTGGTGCAGCTTTTAGTGCCTTTCTTTGTGGTCATTCCTCTGTCATCTGGTTAAATCTTATCACTAATAAAAAGAAAATGTTGATTTTTCTAAAATTGAAAAATATGAGGTAGATGTTAAAAGGTTTTCAAATTGCCATCATAGGGCGAGAAGTTGCTGCAGTGTATGTGATTAGCAGGATTTGGCCTCTGATAGGTGTAAGAATGTACTGAAACATGATTGCACCTTTTTATGATAATGTCTCAGATGTAGTCTAATAATTGTTGCTTATTTCTTGTTTATACGAAGTAATCTTCTACATTTTTCCTCTGATGCATTTTGACATAACTTTTATGTGTCAGGTGGCTTGCTTCCCTTTTGATGACCATGATTGTCCTCCTATTCAACTAATCACGTTGTTTTGTCAAAGTGCCTACTCATGGTTGAAGGAGGATATTGAAAATGTTGTCGTTGTACATTGTAAAGCTGGGATGGCAAGGACTGGCTTAATGATTTCTAGTCTTCTTTTGTACCTGAAGGTTACTGAGAATGAATAGACTTGTGCTTCTTCCTTTTTAGTTTGGCATTGTTTTTTTCTTTTTTGGTTACAAGCTACAATTTCTAACTGCAGTTCTTCCCAACTGCCGAGGAGTCTATTGATTACTACAATCAGAAAAGATGTGTTGATGGGAAGGGGCTTGTTCTTCCAAGTCAGATTGTTAGTATCTGCCATGCGATGCCATCCACCATATTTTTTTTACTGTTAAATATTCATGATTATGCTTCTGTTTTTGTTGTTTACAGAGGTATGTCAAATATTTTGAACGGATCTTGACATATTTTAATGGTGAAAATCAACCAGGCCGCAGGTATTAATATCTTTTATCACCCTGTGATTTCTACCATATGCTAGTTACTTTGGTCTCAGAAAAAAAGAGAGGATCTTTTGTCACTCTGTTTGCACCAGGTGCATGCTTAGGGGTTTTCGACTTCATAGGTGTCCATATTGGATCAGGCCTTCAATTACCATCTCCAATCATGATGGTATTAACCTAACCTTTGTTCCCTCTTGTTATTGTGTTACATGTCATTCTTCCATTTAAAGCATCTGGATCAACCATGTACATTGAAATTCATGTCCTCTTTTTTCTGTCCGAAAACTAGGATGACATGATGTTTGTGTTGTCTACATTACAGGAGTTCTCTTCTCAACAAAAAAGCATCCACGGACTAAGGATCTTATGGTATAGTACTCGTAGTCCTGTTTTTCTGAAATTTTCTTCTAGGCATTTGTTTCTTTTTCTTTTTTTTTTTTTTTGTTTTTTTGGTGGTCAAATACTCAGTTTTGCCTGAACTACAAGTTGGTCATCTAAACGTTAGCTTGACCACTAAACCAACAAGACCACAGCTTGACTGCTAAACCAGATGTAGCCAGCCCAAACTTTATGTAATTTGATAGGAGCTGTGTTAATAATCTATTTTATATGACCACATATGCATATCAATTATTTGGATAAATAACGTGACTATTGACTAATGTATCCTCCTATTTTATTTGGTTTCTGGATGATCAATCTTTTTAGTGCATGAACATGCTTAGATAGTATGTTGTTTTAGCTGTTTTTTATTTGATGCAAAGCTGAAATCATCAATTGGTACATAGTTCTATACAACTTCACCTGATGATGTGATCAATGCTCTTCCTGTCTATGCTTTGGAGGAACATTTGTCTTCTGTGACCTTTCTATTCTCTCTTTCATGTATATCTTAAAACACATTATCACACCTTTCAGAAGGGGCAGGCAGTCCAAATTGGTCTCATATGCAAGTGATATAGAGGTCATATGAAACTGAAATGTATCCAATTTCAGCTTAAACTTGAGATATCTATTTTTAGTTTATTTTTTCTATGTACAACTGTTTCAGTGAGGTAAAGATGTTTATTCATATGTTTGATATCTTGCTGTCTGCAGCCTGAGGATTTCTGGTTTAGTGCACCAAAGAAAGGGATCATGGTTTTTGCATTACCAGGAGAACCAGGTCTGATGGAGGTGGCTGGTGACTTCAAAATTCATTTCCATGATCGCCAAGGAGATTTCTACTGGTGGGGATGAAACCACAAATTAGATTGCTTTCCAGCTGTGCTTTGCATTAAATTCTTTCTGCATGCTATATCTTCATCTATTACAATCACCAATTTATCACAATATCCATATACCTGCTAATTCAAGAATGTTACTGGCATTATTGTTTTAATTCTTGGATGTATCACATACATAATAACGATTCTTCATTGATGCATCGGTCCTTCACCCCATTACTATGCAAGCAGATTTGAGTTGATGTGAAAATTGTGCTTAAAAAAACTAATACTGTGATGTTCCTTGGGGCTGAAGTGGTTAAATAATCGTACATCATTTGGCAGACTATAAGAAAATAGGTAAGTCAAGATGAAATTTCATTCAGGGAACTCTTGGCATATGGTAAACAACACTGATGTTTGTTACAATTGAGCATCTTTTGCATCATTCTTTCAAGAAAACTAGTATTTTCTGTGAGCTGTCTAATGTTATTCTAGTAATTACATTCTGGCCATTGTGACTCAAGTCGTATATTATGTCTTCACTTTCTTCAGTTGGTTGAATACAACAATGATGGAAAATAGGAAAATCTTGACTACAGCTGATCTTGATGGCTTTGACAAGGTAAAGATTATCATCCCTTGATGAAGAATGAGAGCTTTGATCTTTTGCAAATCCAACACTTAGACCTGGATTCTAGTAATATTTTCATTTATTACAATTTGGTTTTTTAATGCCTCTGTTGGATCCAATTTCTGTTTCTACATCTTTTTTTTTTTATTTGCATTGGTATTTTAAGCTCTCATTGTAATTTTTAGTTCTCCCAAATTGCCTGTTTATATTTGTTATTTTTAGTTTTTCTTGAAATTTACTTTCAAATATTTTTTTTCTGCAGAGGAAATTGCCTTCACCAGGGTTCCAAGTAGAGGTGGTTCTAGTAGACTACGATGGTTCTCAACCTCCTAGGCCTGCTGCTCCCAAAAAGGAATCAGCTGGAAGCTCCACTGAAACTCCAAAAGCAGAGAGCCCTGGGACATCTCCCAATCCAAATAAGGACTCAGAAAGCCCTGAAAAGGATGATGTTTTCTCTGACAGTGAAGCATCAGGATCTGTCACAACTACCAAAAGATCCGAAACCAAATCCTTGCAAGAGGAAGCAGCAAGCATAGCACTTGGAGTCAGACAAGTTCGACTCAGGAGTGACAGGGTCATGCAGGGCAGCAAGAATAATGAGCCAAAAAATGAAAGCAATAGCAAGCGGTCTGAGACACTAGAAGCCCCTAAGTTGGAGTCATCTGAAATGAGTGAATTCAAGGCAATCGCTGCAGATGCTTCTGTCTTCTCATTTGGCGATGAAGATGAGTACCAAAGTGAATGATCTCTGATTGCAAATTCATTGCATCCTGTATATATACCAGGAACTTGGTATCCCAGAATTTGTGATATTCCATTTGTTCCTTGGATTTCATCACATGATGACAGCAATCTTTTTCCCTGTCAAGATGTTTTTAAAGTTGAATGTACAAAACAATATAGATGCAACACCAACAATGGATCATATTTGCCATTTTGGTCTTTATTGTTTACTAGTAGGTAGTCTCCAAGTTAGCACTGGCGGATGACTTTTAATGGATTTAGATGTAGTCTCAGCTGCTAAATTGGGTCGCTGAGATGCTGAACATATCCAGCATTAGGATTAGTTTTTTTTAGATTTTTTTTAAAAATTAATATTATTTATTTTATACTGTTATTAAATAAAATTATTATAAAAAATTAAATAATTTTTTCAATTTTAAATTATTGAAAGATTAATTTTGATAAAAAAATATTAATTTATAAAAATAATTTAATAGTTTTAATCCTGATTTTGATTTTAATCTTGAATCAAGTGGGTTTGTTATTACTTGCTACATTGGTTTAAGTTGAACTGCTTCACGAATGGACTCCAAAAATTTTAACCATCCCCAATAATTTTCTCATTTATAGATAATCTTTTCTTTATGTTGATTTTAGGCAAATTCTGATTGCTCACAATATGTAGGTGGGGTTTTAAGTCGAACTGATCGCCAGATCGTCCACAATTGAAGGCTAAGCTGTGTTTTGTTATTGCACTTATATTTTTATATTTTTTTGGTAAATATTTTCTCATGTATATTGTTGTACCTATTAAACGTGTTAATTTCGCTTTTTTCAACTCGCAGAAAAAAAAGAATTTTCCTCAACGCAAAAAAAAAAATTAAAAAAAATAATAATAATCCAAACTTCTCAACCGCAACCCTAGAAATGGATCCAATCCCCAAGCTCCAATCTTCTCTTTCTTCTTATTCGTATGCTCCAATGGATCTCTCCCCTTTCCAGTCCAGATCCTCCTTCTTCCCTCCTCACCGCACCCAGCTCCACCCCCGCATGCACCGCCACCCCTCCTCCTCTTCCTCCTCCTCCTCCTCCTCCTCCTCCCTCCGCCATCGCTGCCTCATCGTCTTCCTCATCCTCGCGCTCCTCCTCGCGCTCCTCGTCTTCCTGCTCTCCCCCTCCAACCCCAACCCCACCCGCTTCGCCCTTGTCATCGATGCCGCCCCCTCCTTCTCTCGTATCCACGTCTTCGAGTTCTCCGACACCGGTACCATCGGGAAAGCGTCTTCGGAGACCAAGGTGCGGCCGGGGCTGAAGAGGTTCGCGGAGGACCCGGCGAGGGCCGGGGAGTCGCTGGACAGGCTGCTGCGGTTTGCGAAGGAGCGAGTGCCGAGGAGGGAGTGGGGGAGGACGAGCGTGAGGCTGATGGAAAGGGAGGGGCTTCAAGGTTTTCGGCTGGAGGTGAGGAGGGAGGTGTTGGAGTCGTGTCGGCGGGTGCTGAGGTCGTCGGGGTTCCTATTCAGGGACCAGTGGGCTTTCAGCATCACAGGTAGTCTCTTGCCATTGTCTTCTTCTTATTCCCCCCTGTTGGTGTCATCATTATTATTGTCCAATTATGAACGTTTCAATGCAATGGTTGTTGGATTTTCGCATGCAATTTGTAGTCGAGAATTATGATTTTGTTGAAGTATTTGGCTTTTGAAGTGACTGGTGGCATGCATTTTGTTATATCTTCATAGTTTGACTTCTGAATGAGTTTTATGACTTTTGGGCCTAAACATTTTATGCACACATGACATGCTTTGAAACCTTCTTCCAAGCAAATTTTTTGTTTTCTTTGGTAATTTTTTGGTTTTCTATGTGTTAAAGGACACTAGGTTCAAATGTGTCACGAGGACAAAAAAGGACATTGGGCCACTTTGCTTGTCAGAGATAGAAGTTTTCTATTTGTATCATCTTTGTAATTTAGGCATAGTTGCAGGCAATTTGATGTTGAGAATTATGCTTTTTATGTTTTTTTACATGTTTGATTTACGAAAATTGTTTTGTGCATTGTGCATAGTTTGACTTCTGAATTAGGTTTACTTTGTTTTGAATCATTTTTCTATAGAATTCGTGCATGGATGCTTTTCATGGAAAAACAAAATGACATGGCTGGAAAACATTTCTTCGAATAAAATTCTTTTCTCGCTTTAAATTTTTGTTTTTTCATTTGCTAAAGGATATCTTGGTTCAAATGTTTCACAAAGTTTAAGAAGGATATTGGTCCACTTTGCTTGATATCATTGCCATCTTCAGAACATCTCCCTCGCTTTCAGCCTATGAGTATAGCTACCCACTTGAGCAATTGAACTTCTCTTCCACTAACATTTACTTGGATACGTTAAAATCTTGTTGGCATGATGGCATGATGGCATGATGGCATGATGTCATATGTTTGGTGTAAGACCACAAAGCTAGCCCAAGACATGGCACACTTCAGGCACACCAAGCTCCAAGCTCCATCCCTTACCATCATGCTCTAAGCTTGACCAGCAGCCCCATCTCTGTTCTCCTAAACTCAGTTTTGGTGTAGCCAATGTAAAACTTAAGACTTCCACTGTATCATTGTGCATCAAAATCATTATTTGCTTGGAAAAATGCCTATGGATAACAGACATTTTCAAGCCATTACCAAAGTTGTATTATTGGCTATGAGACAAACAAATGCTCTTTGAAATGTGGCACTTTCCCAAGTTATTTTTTGAAACAAGGCAATTCTCTAAGTGCCTCAATCAATGTGGCTGCCACAATGGACAAAAGGAATGCTTATATATATTCTGAGTGCGCGGTTTGCCTAAATAGGGCTAATTTTAATCATTTGCATTTTTTTAATTTAAATTTTAACAATTCTTTTAGAGAATGAGTATTCTCAGAAAAAGGATCTTCTAAAGATTGAAGCCTTGCATGTTATATGTGTAGTGTAAAGCTGGTAGATTTAGTTTATGATTTCTGGCGGGAACATATACTAATCAATATGATTTTTAATTTGAATTAATGTGTCAGGACAGGAGAAGGGAGTTTTTTCTTGGGTAGCAGCTAACTACATTCTTGGGACCCTAGAAGGTGGTGATCCTCAGGAGACCCTAGGGATTGTAGAAACCGGTGAATCATCTGTCCAGGTTAGGTTGGTTAAACTGTTTACTCCCTGCATGAAAATTCTGTTGACTGTAGAGTACAATATAAAACATCTGATATTTACTTAATTACTTTTATGTGCTTTCCTCCTGCTCATGTCCATGTCTGTCTTGGTATGCCTGACTAGTTTGTTTTTGAACATTTAAATTTGATTTATTTGTTTTAAATTATATAGTTGCAAAGGAATAGTAGGTCCAGTGACTAAGGTTTATTGCATAGCAATTTTTAGTTCCTTCTACCTTATCACTGACAAGTGTACACCCAGAAATGAAGAAGGCTTTCTTCTAACTACATCATCAAGTGTACACCTAGAAATAAAGAAGGCCTTCCTCTAACTACATCATTAAAGTGCTTTGTTAATGCCCTGGCTATTTTTATACCAATCATACTATGCACCTGACACAGTATGTCATTAAGGAGGTCTCGTAAATTTAAGGTGGAACAGAGAAGAAGACACCAAGACCAAAAATGATGAAAATGATCTGCTGTTGGTAGGCAGTGTTACTATTGTCCTAGACTCATAGGTTAGTGACTTCCTAAAATACATTATCCTTGCTTCAGATTGAAAAAGGCCCATATGTAATGCTAGCAATGGAGAAATGTCTATAAGTTATATTCAACTAATATATCTTGTTTTTAATTATTTTATATCTTTGCATGTTTAGATACATCTATCTGCAACATCCATCTTCTTCCATTGGGAGTGCCTTTGAATTCCATACTACATGAAATCATTGTTTTGAAATAACCCAACTTTCTTCTGATATGCCATCGGTAAACTTTCATGCCATTGAATGAGTGAAAAGATCAACATATGATAATCCATGTCAAGTTTTCAGATTCTAGAAAAGATCAACATATGATAATCCATGTCAAGTTTTCAGATTTTAAGGTTTTAGGCCTTTGACGAAGGCTAGGGTTCGGTAGTCAATGATAGGTGCTCTTCACTTTCAAAACTTTTTTTATTATTTTTGTCAAGAATACAAACAACTATTTATATGTTTATTAAACCCTACCATACTCGGACTTTGACTTAGATTTTTATTCGGGTTAGACCTTGCCTCGATTTTAAGTTTTACTAGTGATGCGATTATATAATAAATAGGACTATGATGAACCTGAAGTACTTGTGCTTCTGAATAACATTTTCTATTACAACCAAGTCTTATATAACTTAGCCCATTATAAGGACTGAATGCTAATTCTCATCCCTTAACATTCCCTCTCAAACTGGAAAGTAAATGTCATGCATGTCTAGCTTGTTTTTGATCTGATTAGTTTGTCTGATTGTAATGATTTGATAAACATATCTGTCAGCTGGTCTTATATTCTTAGATAGACTAATTTTACTGCTGATTTTGAACTTCCTCTCTAACAAAATGTAAATCCACCTCTATGTGATTTGTCCTTTCACGAAAAATAAGATTTCTAGAGATATGGAGTATTACCTAGTTGTCATAAAATAATACTATAGGTTTTTTGAAAATGAACCCCGGTTCTATTATAGAGTTCTTAGTCATAGAATGTCACATGTGGCTTTTGTT
Organism: Trichopus zeylanicus subsp. travancoricus; assembly: GCA_005019695.1. NCBI lineage: Eukaryota > Viridiplantae > Streptophyta > Magnoliopsida > Dioscoreales > Dioscoreaceae > Trichopus > Trichopus zeylanicus. The sequence goes on from RXID01014555.1 coordinate 233,918, forward strand.
ATAACTTTGTATTCAATTTCAACACTTGATCTTCTTACAATACTTTGCTTTTTACTCTTCCATATTACTAAATTTTCTCTCAATTTAACGCATATTTGTATTGTTGACCTTTTGCTTGTGGGTACTTTTGTCCAATCTACATCTGAGTATGCAATCAATTTCAAAGCTTCACTTTTTTTGTACCATAAGCCTAACCTTGGTGCCTCTTTACTATGCCTCAAGATCTGATAGATAGCTTATAGATATGGTTTTCCTAGATCTTGCATGAACTAACTGATTATATTCAATTGCTTGGTTAAATATCTAGTCATGTGATGATCGAGTAGATCAGTCTTCCTACTAATTTTCTTAAATACATCCCTGGATCCCTAAGTGTTGTTTCTTGGTCTACTAATAGTTTTATATTTGTATTTATTTGTATCTTGGATATTCTACAATCCAATTGACTTGTTTTTTTTCAACAAGTGTAGCATATATCTTTTTTTGTGGCAACACTAAATCTTTCTTGGAATGTGCTACCGTAAATAGTGTAACTTATCCAAGTCTTTGATCTTAAACTTGGTTCTTAAGTATTCTTTTAATTTTTTTTATCCTTGCATTATTGTTCTAGTGATGATTATATTATCAACATACACTAATTATATGATAATACTTTGTTTATTTTTCTTCAAGAACAATGAGTAATCACTCTAACTTTTGTTAGGTCCATACTCACTAATGGCAAAGCTGAATTTTAAAATCATACTTTGGGAGATCGGTTTAGGTTATAAAGAGTTTTCTAACCTGCATACATGTCTTTTTATTCCAAAATTGAACTCTAGAGGTTCTGATATTTTCATATGTACGCTTCTTACTAGCGATCTTCATTTAAGAAAATATTCTTAATATCTAATTGATTCATCTTCCAGCTTCTATTAACTACTAGTGATAATACTATTCTGATTGTGTTCATTTTTACAATAAGAGAAAAAGTCTCAAAGTGATCAATACCTTATGTTTGAATATAGCCTTTTGCATTATTTTGCTTTGTATTTTTTCACTGTTGTATCTACCTTGAATTTGATTGTGGATATCCACTTGCACCTAATAATAGGTTTGTTTATTGGTCTAGGAATTAGTTTCCAAACATTATTTTTGTGTAAGGCTTCTATCCCATTTTTCATAGCCTTTATCTGTCTTTCATCTGCCATGACTTCTTGCACTGTTTTTGGTACTTATGCTACTGTTAGATTAAGTGTAAAGGTTTTGTAAGTTGGAGTTAGATGTTGATATGATAACAAACTTAATAATGAGATATTATGCACATGTCCTCTTTCCTTTTGTCAAAGCTAATAGCCACTGAAGCCCATTATCTGTTTTTGGAATTGTTTGTTGAGACTGTGGTTTAGGTTCTGGCTAAAAATAAGTATTTTGTTTCAGCGCTATATCTGTTTTAGGTTCATTAGCTTGCTCTTTAATATTGGATCTCCTTTAGGAGTTTTAGATGGTGATGGCATTATTGACTTTCTTTTTTCCTTTTTATGGTATACATAGGGACTTTTGTGCCTTATTTGATCCCATAGACATATGCTCTTGAGGTATAGGTAAAGTGATTTCAGTTTCTCTTCTTAGTCCTATGATATAATTATTATCTCTTTCCTTTTATGAATAATAGGCAATTTTTTCAAGGAAAATTACATCAATAGAGATGTAAGTTTTATGTGTTTGAGGACTAAAACACTTATATCCTTTCTTAGTTCTTGAGTATTTTATAAATATGCATTTTATAGATATTGGTTGTAGTTTATCTCTAAATGAATTATGATTGTATGCGACGTTCAAATGCCTTGAGTGATAAATGAGAGGGCTTTTTTTTGGGACATAAAACACTGAAAGCTGTTATTTAACAAACAGTGAGTGTTCTATTTAAGAAAAAGAATGAGATGGAGATATTTTTCTCAAATATCAATGCTTTGGCTACTTCTATAAAATGTTGATATTTTTCTTTTACCAACTCTATATTATTAAAAAGTATATATGCATGATGTTTGGAAAATAATTATTTTCTTTGACATAGTCTTGAAATGCATATAATAGATATTCACCTTCATTGTTTGATTTTAGAATCTTAATGTTTGTATTAAGCTGATTATGCATTTTTTTATGAAAGATTCTAGAAGTTTCATACATTTCTGATTTTTTTAAGAGATAAAGTCATGTTGCATGAGAATGGTTATTGATAAAGATGACAAAGTATTTATATCCATTTCTAAAATGCCTCTTGGCTGTCCAGATATTATTGTAAATAATATGGAATGGATAAAATTGATTTTATTCTCTTGGAACATAAATTGACACATGATGTTTAGCTACTTTACAAAATTGACAATGTCGTTTGCTAGATAAGTCTAAATTAGGAAATAAAATTTGAGAATGTTTTGAAATAGATGACCTTGTCTATTGTATCATCTGATAATGTCTTCCTCATAGATCTTCAAGGCTTTGGCTTATTGTGTTCCTAGAGCTAATAAATTGAGGTCTTTGTCTTCAGTGCTATCATTAATCTTCTTCCATTTTATGATGTTCTAAAAATACAATGAGTAAGAAAGAATATTATAAAATAATTAAGTTTTTTGGTTAGTTGATTAACTAATAATAGATTAAGTGAAATTTTTGTAACAAATAGTGTTGATGATAAGTCTACTTTTGAAATTTGTACCTTTTCAGTGACAATTATTAATGACAGAGTTCCATATGCTAAAAATACATATTTGATTGTAGGTAGATTATCAAGATTCGTAAACTATTCAACTTGTCATGTGTATTGAGAGAATAACTGAATAATCAAAGTTTCGAAGGACAGAAGAATTAAGGTTCAGAATACACTTGTAGAATTTAAATAAATTTCAAATATGGTTGCACAAAAATATTTTTCTAATACTTGAGTAAATTCAGAAATTATCACAATTCAATAAAAGTCAAAACCAATTTGAAAAAGAAGAACTGATAAAGTAATAAACGACCTGCAGAAAAATTCCAAAAAAGAGTTGTATTAAAACTTTATATATATATATATATATATATAGGATGAAAATATTAGAGTTTGTATAATAGCTGCTAGCCTTTATCCCGCAAAATGATGAAATATGTCTTTCGTCTTTTTCTTCTTTATTGAGAACAAAGCCTAGTTTAGGATCCTCAAACCCTAAAAATTGTAATGTAGTATTAGAGTTTTAAGAATCAGATTTTACTCAAAGATTAATAGAGTTTAAAACTTCTAGAGATCATGAAAAGTCTCAGAATTGACAATAAGACATCAATAACTTTTGGAGATAACATGAAACTCAAGATGACATCAATTCATTTAGTAGGATTTAAAAACTACTTTTAATGGTCAAAGTTATACAAATCTTTTTAAAAATAAAAAGAAAGAGACTATATATTGAAGAAGACTTATCTAAGAAACCAACAGAAGACTGGTTTAGAAAAGTAATGACTATGCTCTAAAATAGCATGATTCTAGTAGACAATATCAATATGATATATTGTGATACAACAAAGCAAATATGAAAAGAAGTTAGAATATTCTATTCAGGTAAAGATAATATTTCAAAAATTTTTGAAATTACAAAACTCATGATTGAAGCCACACAAGCTAGTAAAATCCTATAAGAGCACTTTATAAAGATGAAATACCTCTGAAACGAATTAGATGTGTATTAACCATCAACAATAAGTATTGAGGAAGCAAAAGCATTATAAAGAGAATTCAAAGTGCCTTGATTTTTGTCAATTCTAAATAAAGGATATGAGCAAATCAAAAATCAACTTATGACAAAAGAGAAAGTACTTTAAATCAGCAGTATGTATGCAAAATTACAAATGACAAATATCCGTAGTCATTGTAGTAATAAAAGCTTTGTAAGAGGAGAATTCATTCTACAAAAACGCTCAAGAAGAGAACAAAAAAGGGGCAGAACAAACCTCAAGTGCACTTATTTTAGGACTAATTATACAGTGGACAAGTGTTGGATTTTATATAGGAAACGTTTCACTGCTCACATTTCATAGATATCCAACTCTTATAAAGAGTATAATGAGGTCCAAAATATACCATAATAGGCCCCTATTTCAAAAATAATCAGATCGGAACTTAGTAAAGAGAAACATCACAAGGTAATACAAGATAGAAAATCTCTGTTTGTCTCGACCACAACAGGAGTAGCAAGTCAAGCTCCGATTAAACCATGAATTATTGATTCAGGAGTAATAAATCATATAATTGGTAATCTTAGACTATTCTCATTATTGTCAAATCCATTACAATCAACACATATATTTCTCTTCAATAAAAAAGATGGCTTGTAAGAGGTAAAGACGGTATATAAGTTGAAACATCGAATTTCACCCTTACTTTTTTGATTGATAAATTTTCTTATAATCTACTTTCAGTGAGCCAACTAATAAAATCCCTTAATTGTAGTGTGACTTTTTTTTCTCATCATATTATGCTTTTTAGAACCTTCAAATAAGAAAAATGATTGGTGAAGAGATTAAAAATGGAGACCTATACCTTTTAGAACATGGTAGAAAATAAGTTCAAGTTTATGTTAGGCAGAAGGAAGAAATATTTTTGTGGCATTATAGACTTAAGTCATTTATTTTTTTCCAAACTTAGAGTTATGTTTCCTAATTTTAACTCTCATTTTAGACTTTTTTGTGAAGGCTGTGAGCTTGCTAAACATCACAAGAGTGCATACTTTTTTCGGGTTAATATGAGAAGTTTGTGGTCATTTTTTTTGTCTATAGTAATGTGTGGACATCTCATCTAGGTGAATATAAATATTTAATAAACTTTATTGATTACTATTGTAGAATGATTTGCAAAAACAAATATAATGTCAGCTATATAATCAAATTGTTCCACAAAAAAGTACAGAATTAGTACAATGTAATTTAAAACTTTCAAAACTGATAATAGAAGAAAATATATCTTAAGAGACTTCCAAGTATGTTTCTAAAATAATAAAATTTTCTTCCAAGCCTTCTATCCATTCACATCACAATAAAATGATATGATTGAAAGGAAAAATAAAACTTTTTTTAGATATTGTTAGATCTATTATGATACAACAAAACTTACAATATAAATTTTGGAAAAATGCAATACAAACAATTTATTATTTGATTAATAGAATACCTTTTGACCTACTTTTAAATAAAAATTCTTTTCAAATCTTATGTCCTAACAATGAGATATTTCACATAGATCTCAATGTATTTTGATGTATTTGTTTTATTCAAAACTTAAGTAAAAATAGAGACAAATTTCAACTTAAAACAATTAAATGTATATTTTTAGGATACTCTATAATACACAAGGGTTATAAATATGATGATCTTAAAAATCACATGTAATACATAACTATGAATGTAATATTTCTTGAAGATCTATCTTCACTAAGAATAACACAAATATAGAATTTGTTGATCCTTAAAATAGGTTTGATCTATTAGCTCAACCTGTTTTGCCTTTATCTGTTGATGATCTATCATTTATAATGTATAAAAAAGAAAATTACAATAGGTTTGGCATTGCTTACTACAAAAAACAGAAAGATGAGCCTAATCAATAAATCAATCCATCAATCATCACTTCATATGGTCCAAAACAAACACAAACACAGCAAGTTACTGAGAACTCAAATACACTCTTCACTTAAATTGTATACTACATTTCTATAGCATTGAGAAAACAAAGAAGAGCATATACTAAATATCCCATTAGCTAGTTTGTATCATATGAGATACTGTCTCAATTTTAAACACTTTGGAATGACCATTTCTTTTACTATTACACCCATAATAATGATAGATGCATTGAACAAATCCAACTGGAGGTAAATAATGGAAGTAGAAATGAAAGTTTTACAGCAAAATAATATATGAGAACTAGTATCTTTACCAAATTGGAAGAAAACAATAATAGGATGCAAGTGGGTGTATATCATCAAATATAAATCAGATAGAAGTATTGATAGATACAAAACTAGAATTTTACGTATAGAGTAGACTATTTTAAGACTTTCACTAGTTGCAAAACTTAATTTAGTGAGAGTAATTTTATCTTTAGCAGTGAATATGAATAAGAACCTATTACAAATGAATGTAAAGAATATTTTTTTTATGAAGATCTCAAAGAGGAAATGCACGTGATAAAACTCCCGGGATTTATCAATTTTGAAGGAGCAACTAATTTGCAAACTGAGATCTGTTTTTTGTCTTAAGTAATCTCCCAAGGCTTGGTTTGGGAGCTTTAGTGCAACATTGATAGGACATTAGCTCAAGAGAAGTCAATTTGATTATTTAGTATTCATTAAATGAAAGTCAGAAAAGAAAATCATTCTGTTGGTCTATATGAATAGCATTATAGTGATGGGAGATGACAATGAATGAATGATTCTAACAACTCAATTTGAGATAAATGACCTAAGCAAGCTGTATTATTTTTTGGAAATAGAAGTGACTCAGTCAACAAAATGATGGGTATTATCTCAAAGAAAATATACATTAGATTTATTTATGAAAACATATATGCTTGAAAGTAAAATGTCAAATACGCCCATGGATTCTAATACAAAACTATATCTAGAATAGTACAAAGCATTAAAGTCAAAAGATCCAGAATAGTACATAAACCATTACAAGATTCAACATTATATTTTCAATAAGTAATGTAAGTTTATATAATACTTGAGAAATCCTCACATGGAAACATTATATAAGATGTTAAGGTACCCGAAGAAGACACTTAGACTGGGAGTTTGCTACAAAAAAAATGGAGACTTAAGCATCTAATGCTACAAAGATGCTGATTAGGTAGGATTAGTTTATGACAGGAGATCAGTTTCAAGATATTGCACATTTTTTCAAGATAATCAAATTATTTGGAAGAGTAAAATGAAAAGTGTAGTGGTAAAATTTAATACAAAGGCAAAATACAGATCAATTATAATGGGAACATGTGAAATTTTATGTCTATGATCATCTCTACAAGAGCTAAGATATCTTAGAAAAGAGACTATAGAAATTTATTATGACAATCAATCAACTTTATACATTTCAAATATCCTAGTATTGCATGGAAAAATAAAGCACAAAGATTTATTTCCACTTTGTTAGAGAGAAAATGCTGAAAAAATAAATTGACTTGCAGTATACACCATCAGAAGAATAGTTAGATGATTTTTTGAAATTCTAAAAAAGGAGTGCTTAACAAAAGACATTTTCAAATTAGACATGTTAGATATTTATACACTGGTTTGAAAAGAGAAAGGGGGGTGCTGGGCAAATAATTGAAAAATCAAAGTTCAAAAGGACAAAGGAATTAAAGTTCGAAATATCCATATGAGATTTAAATAAATTTTAAATATGATCGTACAAAAGTACTTTTCAAATACTTAAGTCAATTTGAAAGTCATTATAGTCCAATAAAAATCAAAACCAAGTTGGAAAAGGAAAACTGACAAAGTAATAAACGAGAATGGGCCGTAAAAAAGAGTCTAAGTAAGAGTTATATTAAAAATCTTATATATGTATATATATATATACACACACATTATAATATTAGGGTTTGTATAACGGCTGCTAGTATTTATTTCTCAGAATAAATCTATCTATTTTATTTTTCTTTTGTTAATTGACAACAAACCCTATTGTAGAATCCTCAAACCCTCTAAACTGTAACAATGTGATCTGAGGCCTGTGAATTTATAATCTAAGGATTCTTCTGAGATTGTTGGCTTACTTGGCTTGCTGATAATGACTTGACAGATTGGTTGTGTAATGGAATAGTCTATTGTATTCTTATCTTGACAGAGTTACTTGTTCTTCAATCCCTAAAACTAGCTTTTGTCTTGCTCATTGATTTCAATAAATAGAGTATTCTTGAATATTGTTGGCCCACACTGATTTGCCTACAACAAACTAACATCTGTCAATAGTATGATCAACTTTTTTACACTTGTACATATGAAGTTAAAGTTTCTCCTTTTGGCTTCCTATTGCTTGATGCTCTCTGCCTCTGTCTCTAATGAAGTCTATGCCTCTGCCATGGTAGATGTTATTATTCCATGTATATCCTATATTCCCCATTGAGATCATAATTGAGGCTTTTGTTATGTTCTTTTTCCTTGACACTACTATTATAGCACTTTGCAATATGCAGTAGACTTAATTTAGTGAGGAAATCTCATTACTGCTCATGAGGTTGGACTTCAATTGCTAATATTAAGAGTTCAATCTAGCTAGAAAGGCGACCATCTTCACTTCTTCTCTTTTACTTTTTTATGTCTTCTGTTTTTGCTAAAAGATAGTATTTAATTTTATATGATAAACCACTGATAACCCCAAAATATTTACTTAAGTCTTGCCATTTTGCTTAGTTGTGAATATATATTCATACAAGACAAAACTCTAGATATGTTATTTTCACTACGATATATTCATTTCAATTTTCCTTGATTGCTTTAGAGGTATGACAATGAAGTAGTATTCCTACCTACATTGGGTTCTAGACTATTTAGAGGTAATGACATTACTCCATGGTCCTTTAGGTTTTTCTCTATTAGTAGTTCCTTCACGAGATAGTTTTGTTTTTCCGTCGAAATTAGGTATATTTTCACAGCTCTTGTCCATGGGAGATAAATTTCTATTGCTTTCAACTTATTGGAGGTGATTTGGAGACTTCCTCTATCATTATGTGGTTTTTCCTCTTTGCTAATCATGATTTTTCTTGTTCTTTATCAGCCTGAAGGCTTTGATACCATGCCAAGTTTTGAGATTCTAGGTTTTCATTTCTTTGAGGAAGGCTAGGGTATGGTGGTCAATGATGAGTGCTCTTCATTCTGAGAACTTTTCTTATTATTTTTGTCAAGCATAGAAATTACTATTTATATGTTTATTAGACCCTAGCATGCTCATACTTTGATCTGGACTCGTACTCGAGTTGGACCTTGTCTAGATTTTGGGCTTTACTAATGACCCAATTATATAATAAACTAGGTTGTTATAAACACGAGGCACTTGAGTTTCTGGACGGTAAGTTTTAGTGCAAACAAGTTTTGTATAACTCGACTCATGATGGGGATTGAGCCCTAATTCTCATTTCTTAACAACCCATGCAATGTACTAAAGGATAGACATAGAGGTTTTACTAATAGTTCTTGATTCTGATAACAGGTCCTTACTATGTTCTGATTGCCTTTTTGATTATTCTGTATCCATTTCCTTGCTGCCTTTTGATGATATTATTTGTTCAATCCCTTTGCAGTAGGGTTTTTATGATCTTAGAAGTATTCTTTTTGTATGGATCTGGTTTGCACGGGAATCCAAGAATGGTTTCATCACTTGCTGTTTTTCTTTTCTGCTTCTCACCAATATTTGGGCTATTAGGGTATTTTGAAGATTTGATTTATGGAATGGATACAGGTTTTTTTTTTCTTTTTTAGTTTTACCTAAAGCATGAAAACAAGCTGATTTAGACCAAAGAAGGAATACAGAGTTTCATATTTGATAGTTCCTATTTGAGGAGTAAGTCTTTCTTGAATTGTTTTTGTGATTTGCATGTTAGTTTAAAATTTACATTCAAATAACTATAATTTATGTTTAGTTACTCCATAATTATGGTATGTTCATATAGGCTGGTTTAAAATGCATGCTGAGGAAGTTTTTTCTTTCAAACTATATGGCATGTATGCATATAAAACAATACAATTACACTACATCAAGTTTTGCTGTCCTTTATCCATACAGGTTACCTTTGTTCCAAAAGAGCCTCCTCCGGTAGAATTTTCACGAGTGGTTGAACTCTCTGGAATAACATATAATCTTTATAGCACCAGCATAAGCCAGTTTAGTCAGGTGATCTTCTTGTTTTATAGTCTGTGATTATGTTTGCAATCTCAATATTCCCACATGATTGGTTTTACCTTCTGAGAAATTTTGTCCTGATGGATTTGAACCAGAGAAACTGAGTGGAAATTGTTTCAAAATCATTAGCCATATGTAATTATCATTATTGTTCTCTCTTATGCCCGAAAAGTATGTACATTGATGTAAGCTATTCAGTGCAACTCCCTAAGAGCTTAATGATGTCCATAAATGACTGTGTTAGGATGTGGTTTAAATTTCACGAACTGTTCTGGATACAGTGATTTTTAATTGTTCAAAATATACCTCATCGTGGCATTCTTAGTTAACACCAAATGATAAAATAATTGCAGAATGGTTTTGGCTATGCAAGTGATCTGTTAAATGGAAAAATAGTTGGTAACATTATGAATGAACAATCTTATTCTTTATACCTCAAATTGTCATATTGATATAGTAAAACTTATCAACCTTACAAATTTGATCATTTGGGATACAGTGTTTGTATAATTGCATGCCTGCATGTGTGGTACGGAAGTAAAATGGTCACTATGACAATCTTGACATATATACATAAGCAAAATTATAGGGTTTACTGGCAATTATCCCTTTTTCAATAGGCCTATGTGCAAACACCTGTTGTTAAATTCAAACTGTGTTATTTCTGAATCACAGTATATACTACGTATTGCTTCAGGTCAGCTCTTTGGCAATATCTGACACCTGTATATTATTGTTGTGAAATTCTTTGATTTTCTATATTGCCAATGTATTTCTTAAATAATCTGGTTTCAAAACATTTTCTATCCAAAAATTACTCCAAATGAATTTAAGAGTATCTGGCATCTTATTGAGGTATCTCACACTGTAGAGCCTCAGATGTGCCTGATAGTCACAAATGAGATGTGGCGACAGTGGCACATTTGTTCAAAAGTACGGAAACACATTTAGTTTCTGGTTTTCCCTAAATGCTTTGATTAGTGAATTGCCCATTCTTGGTTACACAAGGAGTGTTTGAATGTCTGACCACATCCAATCGCTAATTGCTTTATGGGCTGATCAGATTTATTCACGTGTTTCAAGTTTGTTTTGTTTGTTTAGGATGCAGTTTGGGAATCAATGGTCGAATCCCAAAATTCCAAAATGATGCCAAATAGTAAGAGCTTCTTTTATTAGTTTATGCTTTACATTGCTTTTAATTGCTGGTTTGAGTCCTATTATGGTGCCCATTGTTGTCGATGGCATGTGAGCTGGTTCATGTCTTCTTGCTGCATCATTGAAGGTTTTGTTGGATTTTTGCTTGTCAAACATGGTTCTATTTTACTTCTGAAATGATATTTTTCAGGTCACAGTTAGAGATAATAAAATTTTGAAAAAATTAACGTACAATATATTGTCAAACATTGAAATCAGCTTTTTATTTATGGGTTTTATTCCTGACATGGAAAATGTTGTGAGATCTTGGAATGTAGAAGGTGTTCCAGTTAAAAATATGAGGATTAGAATCTGGAGACTTATGGTAATTTCGTACTATTTCTTTCCAAATATGACTTTGGAGTATGCTATTGATTGTGTTTGCTTTGTAACATTTCAAATGGACAATTGTGTTGGTAGAATGTTAGACATTTTATTGTCACATGAGATGCTCCAACTAATGAGAGCCACATGCCATCTTCTCTCATAGTGTTTGTCAATTTCCACAACCTAACCTTGCCAGTGAATTTTGATTTCAAGAAAGTATTGCCTGTGAATTTAACCTAACCTTCTAATCCCTCCTAACCCCCACTTCTTAGGTTCACTCTAACACCATTGAATATAATTCCTAAAATGTAAATTAACCTACTCCCTATCCAGACACCCTTTTGAGTGGGAACCAAGATCAACAAGTGATAATATCATACTCAAATGCACTATAATTCATAGAAATGAAAAAAAAAAGGAGAAATTGTTTCACATCTTGAAGAATTATAATTCCATTGTGCTTGGAATTGATTATTTTTTATTGTATCTGAATTAATATTGATGGAAGACATGAAATTTCTAAGTGTTCCGTTTTCTTTGCTCGATATTTGCAGCTTCAGGTTCTGTGGTTCAATCTGTATTATCTTCTTGCATCCCCAGAGGAAATGTTCAAAGTACTAATACAATTATTCTACCCAATGCTGGCAACAAGAATTTTGCAACAGACAATGCAATGGGGAATTTCACTGCATGCAGAACAAATGCCTTGATGGTGTTACATGAACAAGGTTCTTATCAGGATAGGCTATTAAAATGATTAAGTTTAACTAGTAAATACTGACTTGAAATGTATATCTAAATCTAAGTACTTTTCTCTTTTTTGGTTCAGTGAAATGTTCACATCCCCCTTGTGGTCTTCTATCCATGTTCACGCCTAAGTTGGAAGGGAATCCTATTGCTGTGGAGAGGTTCTTTTTCACTTCAGAGGTCTGTTTATGCATACCTGAAGATATGACCGACATAACATGTTAAATTTCTGTGTTTCTATTGTGGCCTATCCATTATGCTTTTTCCTTTTCTTTATATTCCTCTGTTGCCTTCCTCAGGTTTTTGGGCTATCACCAAGGTCATCTCTTCGAGACATGGAACTTGCTGGACATCACTATTGTGAAAATAAATGGATTAAACTGGAACATGTGCACCTTAGTGTGGAGGAGGATTTATTGAAGTTATGCTTTGCCTCTGCTTACATTGTAGCACTATTGCATGATGGTCTGGGAGTCAATATGGATGATCAAAGGTATCATCCATTATCTCTGCTGCTTAAACTGATAGTAATAAATTTTTTCTTTCTCCACTTATGAGTTTAGCTTTGCTTGCAATTTTCTAAGACAAAGTGCTAAGTCATGAGTATATTTTTCCTATGTAGTTAGTATTCGATTGCCATGTTCTTGGCTGATGCATCCAAATATGGAGTTGTTGTGTCAGCAAAATCTTAGATTTATCATTAGCTTCTTTTAACTTTCCATTCTTGCATGAAGAATTCCTTAAAAAGCGTATTGGCTGATATATTTTTTTTGGACAGCAGCTATATCATAATTAGAACATTGAAAATCTAACTTATTACAAATTGGAGGAATTTTTATTGCAGGGTTGGTTTTTCAGATCCTGTGGGTAATTCTCACCTTGATTGGACATTGGGAGCATTCATCTTACAGGCATTTGTAGAGCCTGAATCAGAAACAGAAAGTCCAACCGATATTGCTGGGAGTGATGCTGTCAAATACATTTCATTATTTGTGATGTTAATCATATCAATTCTCGCCGTAATTTTTGTTTCAAATTGGCGAAAACCCCGATTGAAGACAGTTTATGACCTTGAAAAGGGGCATTACATTGTCACACGGGTGCCCAGGTGAAAAATCTATGGCATTATTTCAGGGAGTGTTTGTGCCAGTAATTGTACAATACAAGCAAAATATATATCACCAGTGAATGGAAAAATTATAGAGGAAAATCTAGCAGCTCAAGGACCAATCTGGATTACCAGTGCCCTAATGATTTGTTTGAAGAAATATCATCGCTGCAATCTGACATGTTGGTGTATGTTGGTGTATGTTGGTGTATGCTGGTTCATATGTGCCAAAAATGCCACAGGAAACTGTCCTAAACTTCGACTAATCAGGTAATTGAATTTGGATTCCTAATATTTCCCAGGTCTTCACATAGTGTTTCTGGAGTATATTATTGCATGTGATTTCTATACTGGCTGATCCTTGACCTTGTTTGAGTTGCACATTTGAAGGTTTATGCAATACCAACTCACTCAGATGATCTGATGGTTGCAATGGCTGGTTTCCCAAGGGTTGACATTTGAGGTAATCTGTGGCAGCCCTTGCTAAACACATCGGGCATTGGTTCCTGTTCTTGCAGCAAGACTGAAGTTGGCAGTGCCATGTCAAGGCGGGCTATGGTTTCAAGAACATTTTCTAGAGCATCTTTTTTGTTGTCTGGTGAAATTGCCTGATTACGATTTGTTGTGTTTTAATTTTTTATACTATTGTTTGGATCTGAGCTGCCTGGCGTATGAGCCCAATTTGGTGTAAAGTAGGAAGTTTTAACTGGATATTTCTTAATATTCTTGCTCTCCAGATGGGGCTGTCTTTCATTCATTTTGCTTTTAAGATAACATTTCAAGGGTGTTCATTGCTAGCTTGATTTTAAAGGCAGATTTTTCTGCTGCTTAGATTGAAAATATGAAAAATTCTAAAGGAGGGGAAATTTGAGACGTATTCATTATCAAGATGGATTGGAGATTTGAGTTCATGCTTTTTCTCTCTGTTGTTACATTTGGATTTGGCTGCATCTCAGGAACAAAAAAAGCCTCAGGGTGGGAGTCTTAATCAATTTGAATCAAGTTCAAACCCAATCACCAAAATGGGTCTGGATCATATCTAAATTCAAATAAAATGGAATCCAATTCGAACTTGAAATTTAAATGGGATGGTTCAAATCCAACTTCCAAAATGAACCACTTTTTAATCAGAATCAAACTTGAACTAAATCCAAGTTTAAGTTAAGTTTGAATCAAATCATACTTAAATTAAAATCAAGCATAAAGGAACCGATTGGAATGAAACTAAAAATTGAACCACAATTAAGACTAAACCTGAACTAAAGGCTTAAGCAAGGAGCAAGTTAAGTCAATTCCAAATAAGGATGATTAACATAAATCAAAGTTGTTAACCATCTTTTTCAACTAAAATTGAACTAAAGTAGACTTACACGCAGTCAGACAATCAGCCAAATGTCAACCTCGAATCAAAGACAAAGAAGCTAACTAACAACAAACAAAAAGTTATTAGTAATAGTTCAAGACCAAGTGGGGTTAATTGACATAAGTTAAAATAGTTAGTAACACCTTAAGTAAGGCTATCAACATCTTTAAGGATCAAATCAAGAATACAATTTAGTCAAACTAATTTTAGTGAGTTTATTTGTCATATTATACTCGATCAAGTGCACAAAATTGGGACAACAACAAGCACCAAGTCTTCTCAATTCCTTTTTCATTTTATGTTTTTTTGTTATGAATTTAAATATCTTAAATTATAAAGTAAGGATATGTTTTTATTTAAAACTTTGTAATTCAAAATTCATATAATAAATTACATATATATTTTATCTCTTATCCTTATCTCGTATCAGATAGGTTTCTCATTTCAAATTTTTTTAATAATTATTAGAATAATTAATAATAAAGGGCTTGTGTATGTTACAAATCATAAATTCACAATAATTTAAAAATCCAAGAAAATTAAACATTATTTGATTAGTTATTTTGAAATTATCTCTTGAGATTCTTTAGTCATTCTAAGTAGTCAATGCTAATTCCATAAGCATGTATATATGCAATACAAAGCAACTATAACCGACAGTGTGCAAAAGCTGTATATATGCAATACAAAGCAACTATAAACGACAGTGTCCGATTGATGATCCGAATTAGCTAAAATCACACACTTGTACTACTATGCGCAACTTAATTAATCAAGATTTTAAATTTCGATTTGGGAATCAGTTTTGATACCTAGAGAAATCGATATATTTCGGTCGTTTTGACCCAAAACCATTTCCGTTTCGGTTTCAATCAAAATATTTTTTTTTTATATTTTGACTATAGTTTGATTTCATTTTGACTATATTTTGACTTAAAATTTAAAATATTATAAAATATTTAAGAAATTTGAAAAAAATAAAAAAAATTTAAAAAGATTTATAACTCATTTTCCCATACTATTAAATATATTTTAATTAATTTTGATAGTTAATTATTTGTATAGTCAATTTTTTTATTACTATATAAAAAATAGAAAATAAAGAGAAAAAAATTTTGAAGAAATTTAAAAACGAAAAAAATAAGTAAATTTATCTTATTATTGAAATTTACTTTAAAGTTTAAATATACATAATTTATTAATTATATTACAATATAATTAATTATCATTATTATATAAAGAAAAATATATAATTAAAAAATAACATAGCAAAACGTGAATCATATGATTCGCAATTTTTTTACCTTGAAAAAACAAGCACACCTTTTTAAATTTTAAATTGTTTCCAAATATATATATTTGTGCACAAGCACCCCCCCATGCACATCCAAAGACATGGCCCTTCTTCCTTGTCGCCATGTGCCCCATCACTGCCTTTCTGTTTTTCAATCTCAGAGAAAAAACAAAAGTAGTAGATTTACTCGGATGGCCGCAAGGCAAAATGAGAGGATGGAGAGGGCAAAGCAGACCAAGGATTCCACAGCAGAGAAGGTGAGGAAAGCTACAGAAACAACTAAGCCAAAGACGTGGATTGTTTGTGCTATATGCTACAGAAAGTGGTAACGAGGTACAATATCATAACAAAGACGAATTACGAAGACGACCCAACGATCATGGTGTGGGAGCTCATCAACGAGAAACGCTGCCAGGCCAATTACTCTGGAGACACAGTGAATGTACGTGCACCCATCCATTCATGCATGTATAGATCAGTTTTTGTATTGTTTCAAATATATCTTAAATCTTGATGAATTCTGTTTTCGCACACAGACTTGGGTGCAAGAGATGGCGAGCTACACCCAGTCACTGGACAGCAAGCAGTTGCTTGAGATTAGAATGGAAGGATTCTATAGCAACTCGACGCCAGACAAGAAGCAGTACAACCCCGGCTACTATGTCAGCACCGATTTCATTGCCAACAACCTCATCAAAGATATCGACTTCACCAGTCCACATCTATACAGATACTTGGTAAGCTGAATGATAAAAATGCGTGATAACAAACTTGATCGTGATTATTAACTTTTAATATGGTTAAACATAGTCTTGGCATAATGTTTGGTCATCCATCTGATCCAGGCTACCATCGAAGAGCGATGAAAAGCAGGATGCATTCTCGCAGAGATGGCTGTGGAGCCACTCCGATGATACAGGGAAGATCTTGAAGAAGCTTCTGGTGGTGTTGGAGTTTGGGAAGTCGAGCAAGGACCCTGGGTACACGATGAGCGAGCGAGGCGTGTACATGAGCATGGTTTCCGGCCTTCTTCTCCTCATGGCTTGGCTTCTGGCTTTGTCTCCGTTGGCATCCTCTTCCTCCCTCTCCTCACCGTCGCAAGAGTAGAGGCATCACCTCCTGATGATTGGGTCCTCATCGATGCGCCTCCTGTGCTATTTTTTAATTTATAAATATTAAATTTGTAATTATAAATATAAAAAACACTAATGTCTTTTTTGTAAAATTTTATTTAAAATATGATTAAAAATATAGACTTATTTATAAAAAAAATATTGAAGGGGTCTATTTGTAAATGTACAACATGAAACTTGTAATTTTAAATTTTAAGCTTTGAAACCTTCGATGACTTATTTGTAAAATTTATTTATAAAATAAATAAAATTTGAACGTATTTATAAGAAAAATATTAAAGGTGGTCTATTTTTAAATGTAAAAATGTAAAAATTAGTTTTAAAAAAAGTTTACAATTATTTTTAAAAAAAATTTGAGGGTCTATTTTTTAATTTATAAATATTAAATTGGTAATTATAAATATAAAAACACTAATGTCTTTTTTGTAAAATTTTATTTAAAATATGATTAAAAATATAGACTTATTTATAAAAAAAACATTGAAGGGGTCTATTTGTAAATGTACAACATGAAACTTGTATTTTTAAATTTTAAGCTTTGAAACCTTTTGATGACTTATTTGTAAAATTTATTTATAAAATAAATATAATTTGGACGTATTTATAAAAAAATATTAAAGGTGGTCTATTCTTAAATGTAAAAAATAGTAAAAATTAGTTTTAAAAAAAATTTATAGTTATTTTTTAAAAAAATTTGAGGGTCTATTCTTTAATTTATAAATATTAAATTTGTAATTATAAATATAAAAAACACTAATGTCTTTTTTGTAAAATTTTATTTAAAATATGATTAAAAATATAGACTTATTTATAAAAAAAATATTGAAGGGGTCTATTTGTAAATGTACAATATGAAACTTGTAATTTTAAATTTTAAGCTTTGAAACCTTCGATGACTTATTTGTAAAATTTATTTATAAAATAAATAAAATTTGGACGTATTTATAAAGAAAAATATTGAAGGTAGTCTATTTTTAAATGTACAAAATAATAAACTTGTAATTTGAAATTTGAAAATTTTTAAACTTTCACTGTATTTCGCAAGGCAACGAGCGGATGGACGGCAAGCCGGCAGGGCAGCGACGGCAGCAGCTGCGCAGGGACCGACGGCGGCAGCGGCAGAGCACAATGACGGCGGCGACGCATATGCGTTTAGGGCTATAGGAAGAAGAGAGTTATATAAGAAAGTTCTGGGGACTTTTTGTAAATTTGAATAATTTCGGGGTGTTATTTGCAAAAATCCGCGCCCGCGCCCGGGGAAGCAGGCGGAGGCCGGGGCGCCGGCGTGCCGGCGGCGGGAGCGGAGGCGGACGCCGAGGCCGTTCCGCCCCCGCGTGCCAGGGACGGAGGCCGAGGCCGGCGCGCCGGCACGCGGGCGCGGACGGCCAAGGCCAAGGCCGTCCGTCCCCGGCACGCGGGCGCGCCGGCCTCTGCCTCCGTCCCCGGCACGAGGGGGCGGAACGGCCTCGGCCTCGGCCTCCGCGTGCGGGCGCGCCGGCCTTGGCCTCCGTCCCCGGCACGCGGGGGCGGAACGGCCTCGGCCGTGGCCGTCCTCGCCCGCGCCCGCGTGCGGGCGCGCCGGCTTCGGCCTCCGTCCCCGGCACGCGGGGGCGGAACGGCCTCGGCCGTGGCCGTCCGCGCCCGCGTTTCGGCGCGCCGGCGCCCCGGCCTCCGCCTCCGCTCCAGCCGCCGGCCTCCGCCTCCGCTCCCGCCCGCCCGGCCTCCGCCTCCGCTCCCGCCGCCGGCCGCCGCCTCCGCCCCGCGGCCTTCCGGCCGGCCTCCTCCTCCGCTCCCGCCCGCGCGACGGGGTGTTATTTGCAAAAATCCGAATTTCGGGGACTTTTCTGTATATCGGAATAATTTCCGGGGGTTTATTTACAAAAATTCGAACTTGGAGAACTTTTTGTAAATCTGAGTTCTTTCGGGGTGTTATTTGTAAAATTCCGAAATCCGGGGGATTAACTGTAAAAAAATAAGTTTTTAGGGGTGTATGTGTAAAAATAACGGGGTAAAATCAAAATTTTTTGGTAAAATTTTGATTAAATAACAATCAGGATTGTGGGTAAATATGGACGAATTTGAGGGATGGGGGTAATTACGGAAATTACGGGAGTTAATCGTAATTAGGGATAATTACGGGGTCACCCGTAATTATCCCTAAATAGTTATAGTTTGAAAAATGTCCTTTTTGTTCCTCATCTTCCTACGCAATCAAATCCATCTAGTTTCATGCACTACGGGCTCGACATTCTCCATGCCACTCCCCGAGGCGTACATTGACATTTTCCACCACTTCCATCATTTCCTCGCAAGTACAGTTGCGAGAAAGCCAGGGCCGAAGTCAAGGAGGTCGGACCAATTTTCTGTTTCTCAACCGAGTCGACCTGGATTGGCGAACCGAATTTGGTTTTGACGTAAAAAGAGGAAGATGAGACTGAACTGAAACAAAGGCTGAATGGGAGACTGACACGACATAACAAGTTTACCCAAACAGACTGTTAAAGCTCACCTAAACCTAAACTTAGATCCGTTTAAACTGTAATTTGCAAGGTAAATCATACTTAATGGCGACAAATTAATTATGTTTTAAATTCAAATAAATTAACAATATTATTATAAAATTATAATAATTATGTTTATTAGTCACAAATTCGATCGACTTTAAATAATATTTTTTATTAACAAAATACGAAAATTCGTTTTGCAACATTGTGACTAAACGGTCGCAAGGAATCGTTGCCCTTTTGAAAACCTTTTTAACTACTATAAATCGGTATAGATCAGTAGCGAAGTACTGCATAAAGAAGCTGAACCATGTGAACCTAAGTGAATCGGGCACGATTGCTCATGGAACGTTGCAATACGTCCCAACTGGATATTTATATTTTTTAAATTCTACCGCTGCTGGAGAGATTTAAACTTCAGGCCTTTCCTTTTAAGAAGAGTCTCTCTCCACTGCCGGCAGTGATTTGATACAAAAATAATCGGTATAGATCAGTGAAGTCTTTTTTTTTTTTTTTTAATCAGGGGAATATAATAGAGAAGCGTGATTATTTATATAAGAGTAAATTAACTTACATATTATTTTTTAATTCTTTCTCTGTTTCTATTAATATTTTATTAATATTATCGATGAATTTAGTGATTTTGGTTAGGATCATTAATTTATGAAGAGACGATATACGAAAAGATGCTCAATAAAAATATGCATGTTTTAGAGTGCTTAATATAAAAATTTTGAAATAGATGTATGAAATTTTTGAGGAGTTTGCTAATTTGCTCCGTAGTAAATTATTCGAAGATATCAAATAAATTCGCAGTGGATTTCTGCGGAAAGATGTATATCTATCCATTACGTACTACTAATAATTCTAAGTGTCATTTTCTTTCCGAAATAGTCTATCCAGCTTAATATAAGTTTTTCATAATACAATATCGTGTTTGGTGAGAAAAGCGGAGCTTGCCCTTGTTTTAGGCAAGCGGGGTTCGATTAGAATGGACTATGAAAAGCATGATTTTGACGGGGATATACAGCTAAAATCTCCGCTAAATAAAAAAAAAAGGTCCAATTTTGGCACATCCATCAAGTAGCACCAACGAACCTCACGTACGTGAGCGCATTCAGGGAAGCAAGTATCCATCAACACAGTAGGAATGACACCAACGTACTCCTAATTGTACAAAAAGAAACAGATCTAGTAACATTGTTAAAATAAAGCAGAGTAGTTGTCTTCTGAAATTAACCCTAAACAAAAATTAATCGGATTAATCATTAATCAACAAGCTTCCTGGTCCCGACTTTTTTTATTATGAGCTGTTGAATCATGTGAGAGCCCTGCTGACTTTGCTAAAGAGAAGGGAAGCAAAGGAGTCAGCCAGGCAGATGATAGGTGAAAAGGAGAACCAAAAAATAACTTCTTCCTAGTCATACTATATATAAGGGGAGCTCACATGCTCATGAGACACTTGTAGGGGAGACAACAAAAGCAAGAGAGAAGAGAGGAGGAGCAGCTTGGATGTCAGCAATGGTGACGTCTCCTTGCTGTGATAAGGTTGGGATCAAGAAGGGGCCATGGACTCCGGAGGAAGACATCATCCTCGTCTCCTATGTTCAGCAGCACGGCCCAGGGAATTGGCGAGCAGTGCCCATCAACACTGGTTTGTAGAGCTTAAATCTTCTTCTTCTTCGGGTCCCCCAGCTTTTCATGGTTTTTAGCTAACTTTGTTGTGTTTCCAGGGTTGATGAGGTGCAGCAAGAGTTGCAGACTGAGATGGACTAACTATCTCCGACCGGGGATTAAGCGGGGGAACTTTACGCTGCATGAAGAGGGGATGATCATCCATCTCCAAGCTCTTCTAGGCAATAGGTAATTAAGATCATTTTCTTGATAGCATAAAAGATTTTGGTGAATTGAACAATAAAATGGAATCCTGTTTCCTTTGTTTTTTTTTTTTTTTTGTTTGATGATGTCTTGTGTGCATTGAAGGTGGGCAGCAATAGCATCATACCTTCCCCAGAGAACGGACAATGACATCAAGAACTACTGGAACACCCACCTCAAGAAGAAGCTCAAGAAGTACAAACAGGCAGAAATGGAAAATTACATGGCCTCATCAAGCTCAAACTCCACAGTGAACCCCAACATGTACTCCCAAAACTCCTCCACCTACGCCTCAAGCACCGAGAACATATCAAGGCTTCTCGAAGGCTGGATGCGATCATCTCCACAAATTAGTCTCAATCCAGATCGAGTTCTCACCATGAACAACAACATAATTAACGACATTAACAACACCAACTGCATTAGTGGAAATGTGGCTTGTGCTCCTGTTGCCAATGAAGAGCTCGAGTTGCTGTTCTCATTCGAGAACTCATCGGTGGAGTCAATGGTGGAGGCTGAGTGCAAGCAGAGAGTAGAGATCCAAAACCCTCCTTTATCTATGTTTGAGAAGTGGCTCATGGATGAGGCCTCAGGGTATGAAATCATGGATATGTCTGGTGATTGCTTCTCCAATGCAATGTTCTAAGGCTTCTTTCCATCAGCTTTGTTTGAGATCAAAAGAAGATCCCATGCATTAGCTGACTCATGATCTACTATTGTTAATTGAACTCTTGGGTAAGAATGAACTGAACAAACTTGGGGATGTTGTTGTTTGAATCATCTTTGGTCTTTCAAGTTCATGTTTTTTGAGTTGTAAGTCTTTCATGTTCATGTTTCTTGTTGAACAGTGTTGCAGCGTTCTCTTTTTCTTTTTTCCTTATCCTTTGAATAAATGATATGTGCCAGCGTGGATTGTCTTCAAAGATTGCTTGATGGATGGGAAGTGGAGAATGTTACTATTAGCGGATAGTTTTTCATTGCCAAGCAAATCTTGCTAGAATATGAGGAGAGAGTAGCTCTTGGTGCTTCATCTAGCCATATTTTTTAGGCTTTTGATCTTTTACAGGCGACAAAAAGTACTTGTTGTGTGGCTACTGTCGGCATTACAAATACTATGGTTTACATCAAGTGATAAGTATACGTCTATCGGAAGCAGAAATTATTATGACCACATTGAAATCTTGTTTCAGATGGGACTGAAAAGTTAAAATCATTAACTGTTAGAGACATTGTGTATTTGACCTACAAGAGAAAAATAAGATAATAGAAGTGCCACCACTCTGACACATTGTCTTTTTGTGTGACTCTCATGAAGTGTGTATGTGGGCTGATTATAGTTTTGTCCCATTTGTCACTGTTGTTGCTTTCGCCGTTATTTTTTTCTTTTCTGTTTTTATGTTGTTCTCACAGTGATTATTTAAAAAATTGAGGAATTTTCTTTAAAAGTCTGATTCATTAGGCTGTGGAGAAGTAGGATTCTCTAAGGAACTGCATGAGAAGTTTCTTTTTGTATGTGGTGTATAAGTAGCCACTCACTGCCATTGTTTGCCAATGACATTGTCAATGTATCATCTCTTTGATTGGGCATGGAAGAGCTTGCCCATGCTACCATAAAGACAGAGATACACTTCAATGGAGATAAATGAACCCCACTGGCAATGGCACTACACATGACAATCTTCTCCTATCCATGGATTTGGTGCCATGTGGTTCTCTCCCACTGGAGAGATTTATTTAGTCTAGTTAATCCTTTTCTATGCTTTCTGTTTTCAAATTTATTTTCATAATATTACTTACATAAATAATGCTGTAAAATTTGCTGATATCTTAAACATTGTTGTTTTCCAATCATTTGCACAATTTATTTGGAAAATCAAAGCTTAATCTTTAAATTTGACTTGTATTCCTATGTCAGAATCTGACTAAAGAGCTTAGACTTTTGACCCTGATGATTAATGAGGAAAACAAGTATGTATATATAGAAATTCCAGAATAGAATAATGAGCAGAAACTAGTGCATTTGGTGAGCTCTTGAAGGCTCCTGATCTTTTGATGACGATCCAAACATGACAAAACCATTTTTTGCAATTTCCACATAGATCAAAATGCATTTATTTATTTTGAAATTCTAATTAATTTTTTAAGCAAAATTAAGTGACTTCTTATCATATTCTATTTTTAGTTCCAAGCACAATAAGTTGCATAAAGTTCATCAGATAACTAATCTGTGATAATTAATTTCATTTGACAAGGAAACTTGATGCCCTTGGAAACATGGCTATCTGCCTGTGCAGCCCTCTGAAAGTTAGTCTTTTTCATTTATTATTATGATCAAAATGCCTTTGACACTATGCTTTGGTGCAAGTAAAGACACTGGTAATTAATATCTTTCAAAGTACTTTAATGAAATATTCCAAGTTTGTTAGCATCTTGAAAGGACTTGATTTTCTGTAAGCTCTTGTACTGATCAAATCGATATCCTCTGTGCATGCAAGTGGGTTGATAATTAATCTCAGGAGTTTAACAATCTCCTCAACCCCCTGTCCTTATCAGTAAATATTCTCTACACATCCCAGCTGGCTCAGATGATAAGAACCCTAGAGAGTGAATTTGAAGACCTTATTTACAGCATACACAGCTGAGAAATTTGTTTTAAAAAAAATACATGGATTGCCAACTTGTGATTCCTTAACTCACTTTTTTTTGGTGTGTATACTCCTGCAAAATCACTTGGTCATTCTTTTACTGGGGATGTAATTAGAAATTCTATGGGGTTGTAATTACAAAAGACTTTAAGATGATTTTGTTCTACAAGCGACTCCCATGTTGATAGAAAAGGAGCTATGCCACCATTATGCCAATGGCCTAAATTTGTTAATAGACGTGGACCTATTTTGTGGTAAATATGCTGATTTTTCAAAAATTAAAAGAAATAGTTCTTTAGACAGATTCAGAAATTTATATTTGACCTATCAGTCACGATAACTTAAAAAAACACATCACTACTCATTTGAAACTCTCACAATGATTTGGGGCTCAGTGCATCAGGCTTGAGAAAAGTAAAGAATTACAGAAACAATTAACTTGCCTGTGAAGAGAACCTGTTCTCATGTTCCTAGCTCAAAAGAGAAAGTGGACAAATACATCCTAGAAACTAGAACCCTGTAGGCCGTAACGAATTTGACCTGAGACTCAGAAGATAATGGAGATGAAGAACTGTGAGCTCTCCATCGCTGAGATTTGTCAACTCAATTGCCTTCAAAATGAGAACAGCTTCGCTCTTTCATGATTTCTTTACGGCTCTAGGGAAATTGACAAGGCTATTCTTTGAATGCACAATGCGGGTTAACTTTGAAGAACCTCAATATTGATTAGTCAATCACATCATGCCATTTCGTAATCTGTGCGCCTGGTAAAGGCTACTGGATAGTTGATCATTGTATTTCCTTCGTAATTTTTGAAATCCTTCATGTATGGGATGGAAAAGAATAGTGGATATGTATCTTTCTCCAAAGCTTGGGAAGACCACCTGTGGCAACCACCAGTAAAACATCACATTCCACAACAAAGTACAGGCACACATGAAGCACAAGTGAAAATACCAGAGTTTCTAAGAGAGTACAACAGGATGAGTTTTCTTACCACAATCAGCTTTCCTGCATTTTCAGGCCTTTTGGCCACATGGATAGCAGCAGCTGCGGCAGCCCCAGAAGAAATGCCTAGCTGGAGATAGAAAGATCAGATAATTATAGACCAAATGAATGCTAAAGCCCAAAAATATCTCATTGTCACAATTATATTAACCCTTTTCAATAGATCTGTACGTCTTTCTCACGCTACAACAAATTGGATCTGGACAAGACCTGACATAAATTCATCACACAAATATAAATCAGAGGGTAGAATCCTTTCTCAAGATATACATCACCAATAAGCCTTCCTTAAGTGCCAAGTTTCTTGCAACTTCCACAGCTTCAGCAGTGCTAATCTAAGAGTCCATGCACAAGAAAAAAAATCAGTAGACACTCTTCAAGTATCAAACTTGAATACCTAGACAAAAATTAATAGATAAAGTACCTCAAGTTACAAAGGAACTTTCAAAAATGTGAAGATATCAACAAAGCACAAAATGTATTGAATATAATTGTTTTTATGATAGTAAGAGTGAGCACATAGATAAAAATTCCCATGGAAGAAAATATGATTATGAGGTGATCATTTATGCCTGAAAGGATCAAAATGCTGAGATACTGTTGAAAATTCAGAACATGTTTTAGCTTTCCATAATGTGAGATAGCATAAGTTCAGAATCCTCTGCATATAATGTTTCTGCATTTTGACATTGTCAGTAAGGTGTACTATTCATGTATAGATGCTGCCATGAAAACAACAGTTACTACCATAGAGTTTTGATTCTTCTTAGTTTTGTCCTTTATAGCTTTTTTCTTTTCCACCTTATTCCTCTATGTTAGAATCTATGATAGAAGCCTCAGTTATTCACTATTAAGTATACAAAATAATCACCAAAACATTTGGATACTAACCTTTACAACTTCATCAAGTAATTTGACATCCAAAATGCTTGGTATATAGCCTGCATAAAGCAATAAAAGCTACTAAAAATTGTAGAGATTATGCAAACCCAAGAAGAAAAACCGTGTTATTGGGGAAGTCATAATAAAGGTTCTGTTATTCACCAGGATTTTCACCAGAAATAACACTAGTTTCTGCAGGTTCTACACCAACTACCTGAAATGAGAGACGAAAGTAATAGTGATTATCTATCAAACGGATTTACAAAGTGAGAAAGGAGAGACCTCTTCCATGACCTTCAGTCATAGTACGGTTGGTGCTTGTGAATGATTCATAAGTACGATGACTTTTTAACTCAACAAGCATGATCAAGTTATGGTTTAAATTTTCTGATTCCATTGTTTATATGTCATTTCAATCATCATGTTACTGTAATCTATGCCTGCTGAAAGAGTGTGTATATGCATACATGTACACAAATATGGCTGTGTCCATAAATACAAGCTGCATTGAGTTTTTATATGGATATATTATGTATATCTGTGAGTTATATTCCAAAGCAGTTTATAGGCTTCACTGCTTGCAGCAAGTAAACTAAGTAGAAAGTTTTTTTGTTTTTGAGTTCTTGGAGACAGCCTTCTGAAAATACCAATACAAATCGATAGTGAAAAAAATATGAAGACCCTAGAGAAGAGACCTATATAATCTGCATTAGAAACAAGCCAATACTTGCAGAGTGAATTGACCATAACCATTTTTGATATTCAAGCAACTTCTCAACCAGAAGCAATTAATGATTTCTACTGGCAGTAGACAAAGACTTCCTAGGGAGCTTAGACACAGAGATTGTATGTTCGTGCTACCTTACTAGTCTATTTGACATAGAAATGTCCTTAAATTGCAAAATGATTTGTTTTCATGTCAATAGGTTGGCCACACACCTTGATGTCCTTATTCATCATTTTCAGAAACTGCCCTGTTCCTGTGATAGTACCACCTGTTCCAATGCTTGCAACAAATATATCAACACCACCCATTGTGTCCTCCCATATTTCTGGGCCTGTGGTTTCAAAGTGGATCTGTAATCAATCCAAAAGAGATCCTAAGCAATACATACATCATGATATTTGACTATAAAATCTCTAAAAATATGGCAGGCTAGAGGAGAAACAACAGGAACTCATTATAATCAACTACCTTAGTATTAGCTTGATTTTCGAACTGCTGAAACATATAAGCATTTGGTGTTTGACGAACTATCTCTTCAGCCTTGTCGACAGCTCCTTTTACTCCTTTTGTTGAGTCCGTTAAAATAATCTCTGCTCCCAATGCACAGAGAAGAATACGTCTCTCCATATTTATAGATGCAGGCATGGTCACAATAAGTTTGTATCCCCTAGCTGCAGCAACAAAAGCAATACCAACTCCAGTATTTCCACTAGTTGGTTCTACCAAAATGCTCTAAAAGAGAAGAAATTTGCATGATATGTATTTTCGTTTTGTGAAGTATAGCATTTGTTTGATATAGAAGCAACAAGCTTACCTTGCCTGGGGAAATAACACCTTTTTCTTCAGCTTCAGATATCATGCTACACCCTATTCTGAGATGGAAAGTCACGAACCATCTTCTGAATCATTACCATCACTGAAACAGCATGAAATAATAATGCTGATGGTACTCACCTATCTTTGACACTTCTACAAGGCTCCATAGATTCAAGTTTTGCCGCAATATTAGCCACACAACCGTCAACAACTTTATTAAGGTATACCATAGTGTTCTCCCAATTAACTGATGCAAAGATTCAAGCAAGACATGAAAATCAGTGACATGATGTTACACCTTCTAGAATCAAAAAGTTTGTTATACAATAGAGCTTAAACTAGCAGCATTAAGCAGCAAATAATTGTTCCATGAGTTTTCATTGCCTCCTTGCCATTTTTCTGTGCTTGTTTAAATCACCCATAGTACTGGAATCAACTGTAATAGTCTTATTCACACGACTCAGTACTGCAATCAAGTCTGTGTCAAAAGTCTCCAAATCATTCGTGGGGTTTAATTTTCTAAATTGAGCATATTTTTCCTCTGCTTCTGTGGAAGAAACAGCTAGAAAAGATAAAAACGAATGATATAGGAAAGAGAGATAATTGGATGTTCCATGATGGCATGATCAACACAAACTCAAAAGGGATAGACAAACATAATCTGCAAAACTAGTGTACTTCAGAAATTTTAAAAAGGAGGTCCAAACAAAGACGATTGGGATCAAGGACTCTTCAAAGGTTTTCCTCAAGTTATATACAAACCATTACGAGCAAATTTTTATTCGAGCGTTCTAATACAATCCAGACAGTGTGTCAAATCTGGCTTGCCAAATTTTAAGGGTAACTCTTCCTGAAATTTTGGTCTAATAATTTGATACAACCTAGCTATTCATGTGAAGTTGGCAGACTATGTAATAGACAACAGTGAAGCAATATACACCAACTGTTTGAAAGAAAAAAAAAGCCCAAAATGACATGCATTACTGATTCTAGCCGATTACAAAGCAACCTTCCACCATTTCTCATTTTCAAAATTGTAAAAATCCAATCTTTTTTAGGGATCCAACCTTATACCCCCCGCAAAAAATTTTAAAAATTCAATCTTTCCTCTCGAACCCGCATCACACAACCCAAGGATAGAGAAAAAAAGCAAAACACTTCAGAAGCAAGCTCAATGCGAAGCTAGAAAAGCCCGAAAAGAGAAAGGGGACCTGGGTACCGTCCTGGGCGATGTTGACGGCCTCGAGCTCGGGTCTGGAGTGGGCGGAGACGGCCTTGGCGTGGACCGAAAGGGGTTTTCCGGCGACTAGCGCGGCGGCGGTGGGTCGCGTCGCAGCGAAGGAAGCGCGAGGATGGGAACAGATAAGGGTGAGAGGAAGGAGATGGACGAGTGGCGCCATTTCTGTGTAGGGTTCTGGAGTTTAGGTTTTTGCTATAAAAAGAAGTGTTCTTAATGGGCCGTTCTCGGCCCGGATTGAACCAGAGGAACCCAGGGCCACGATTAGCCCATTTGATAAGTTTCATTTAAGAATGGGCATTTTATCTTTTAATAAATCTCAACTTTTAATTAAACAGATGATGCTTTTGAGAATAATAAATACGAATTGTTACTCCTAATTACACAAGTGATATTGTTGTAATAAAAAATTATTTTAGAACGAATAGTAGATAGTGGGTGGTGGGTATCTTAATATTAATTGGATCATGATAAAAAAAAAATTAGAATTTTTTATAATTTACGTATATACCTCCATGTTATATTTAAAAGACAAAAACAAAAGTCATTAAATAATATCATATAAAGCGGGTAATACATATTTCATGTTTAAAACTATAAAACACGGATTGTCTATTTTCACTCATAATCCTTGTAAAGAAAATGACACTAAGATGCAAAAAATCAGAAAAATATAAAATAAAAAGAAAAAACGTCATTAGAATTTTCATTCAGGTTGTCATTGAATTAGGCTGGACTCAAGTCTTGCCAAAGCTGAGCCCGAGTACAATATTAGCACATAACTTTGATTTATCAGGAATTTTATCAGAGAAGTGGATCAACGTGTAAGCATACAACAAACTTAGATTTTTGAGATCCTTTTTAGTATTATCCTATGACTGGAAGCTATGGAGAAAAGGCTTCGTGAATAACCAAGTAGGAGTAAGGACAGGAAAGAGGATAAAGAGGAGGAGGAGGATGATAACGAGGATAATACGTGGAAGATAAAGAGGAGGATGAGGAGGAGGAGAGTAGAGAAGAAGAAGAGGATGAGGAAGTTGAAGAGTTGAAGAAGAAGGTGAAAAAGAAGAAGAAACTACGTTACGAGGAGATGATTAAGATGAACTTGCAAAGAAACAGAAGGAAGAGGAAGTAGAAAAAAAAAGAAGAAGAAAGTTTCCAACAAGTTGATTGACTTGGAGTAAAATAGGAAGAGATGATCCTTAAGCTGATGTTATATTAGTTGTTTTATATTTGTCTATAGATATTAGTTTCTAATTTTGTGTATTGTAATCAGAGGAAAATCTCCAATATTGATGACATATATTCATTCTATAAAGACAGCAGAAGATTTTTTTTTTATTACACTTGACAAATTCTACTCATAGAGGCAAGCGCGGAAGAGGAGGTCATTGTAATTCCAAACAAGAGTTCACGTTGATATCAATATGTTTTTACAGAAATGCATTAACAAGTGAGACCCTCTTAGGCTTTATTTGTGTAAGTTATACTTTGTTCCCATACACAACTATTTATTAGTGTTTTTCTTGTATTTTTTAATTCCTTGATATGGGCAAACAATATATGACATCGTCCCAAGCACATCTCCACAAGTTGCTAATTAGAGATTTCTGTAGTGGCGATGTTGTAAACTCATTGCCAATATTTTTACATAAGAGAACGATGTCCCTGTCCCAGTTGTATACTCAGAGTATTTTTGTACTATCCAAAATAATACAATACATTAATCATGATATCCATAATATATAACAGGGCATATACGATCTATATCTAGACTTAGAGAAGACTTGGTACGTCTTTGTTCCACTTTACGGATGCAATTATTGGAACCTTCTTGTGTTGGATTGTAGAATGAAGAAATGAGTCCACTACTTGTCGATGTTGATAGACCTCACAATGCTGCTGTTAGGGCATAGGTAACAGTTCAATCAATTAAACTTTCAATTATATGAATAGATATTTTTAATGTCATTATTATTATTGTGATCTCCTTTATGTTTCAAAAAAAATCATATTAGTAATGCCTTGTGTTACGACAGTGTGTATTTGACAAGACTTTGAGGTATGAAGTACCATTATTTTTAAGAAAGTAATTGCCCCCACTAGTAAGGTTATTATTGTAGGGTTATAACAATACTTCTTCAGGATACAACAAAGCCTAAAAGCATGTAGATAGCAATTTTTGAAGGCTTCTCAAAGAATTTTGTGAAGACTGAATATGAAAAGGAATAATGGATTATTGTGTATAATAAGAGAGGTATGTCTGTGTATTTATAGATTGTAATATGACTATTAAAATTAGTCATATTATATCTTTTCCAGACAGACACAACTATCTATAAATACTTTTTTAGTTTTTCTGAAAATAAAATTTAAATACACAAATTTTACAAGTGTTATGTGCTATCATTAGATCAAATAAATAATTATATATATATAATATAATATAATTATTTAATTTATCAAATTTTGAGTCAAACTTATCAAATTTAATTTTTCTCCTTATTTGTCTTTTATATTTCAAATCAAATTAAAAGACTTATCCTAATAAATAAAGTATAAGTTAGACTTAAACTCTTCCAATGTGGGAGTAAGCCTTAACATATAATCTACTTATAATAATTTCTCACTTAGGTTATATGTTAGGTTACTATTTTAAATTCTCGTGTATAAGGAAGACATTTTTCAATTTAAACATTCTATTAGGATAAGTATATCAAAATTTTGAATGAACCAGTGATAGCTTAAGCTTAAACCTAGGTTCTTATATCAAAATCGGACATACTACGCATATGAAACCTCCGGTCTCAATATGAAATTCATCATAATTATTTTAGTATTATTTTGGTCTTGTGTTTCATTCTATATTCATGAATATTTATAGAGTGTTCTTAACTTTTGCTAAAGTGGCATCACTCTCATGTTCATATAAGTTAAGTTCCTATTAAATTAAACTTCATAAAGAGTGTTATCACTCATCCTTAAATTTTATATCAACATTACCTTATTTTTAATATAATTACCACTTATTAATAACTTGTTCTTACCATTTAAACTTTTTACTAGTTGTAGAACTAGCAATAAATTGGGTTCCTATTTAGAACTAGCAAAAAATCTTAACCCCATTCTAATAGAAATACTTCTAGTCATATCTTTCGAGAGTCCTTTAGTAAATTGATGTACCAAGTTATCACGATACCTTATATATACTATGGTAATGATACTATCAAATATTAGTTGTCTTATATATTCATATCTTAGGCTAATGTGTTTAGATTTTTTATTGTATATTTTACTAAATGCTCTAGGCATGTTTGCTTGACTATCACAATATCTGAAAATAGCTGGCATTGGTTGTGACCATAATTTTACATCTAAAAAGAAATTTTTTAGTCATTCTGCTTCCTTACATGTTGCAACAAGAGCTATAAATTCGGATTTTATAGTAGAATGAGTTATACATATTTGTTTCTTTGATGCCTAAGAAACTGCTACTCCTAAGATAAATACTTATCTAGAGGTTGATTTATTATCACTTGTATTAGTTATTCAACTAGCATTAGTATAACCCTTTAGTACTACTAAAAAATTATTATAAAATAATTCAAAAATTATAATCCTCTTTGAGTACCAAAGTACCCTTCTAATTGTTTTTCACTGTTCAACATTAGGATTACTAGTAAATTTTGATAGTTTACATATTGAAAAAGCGATATTTGGTCTTGTGTAGTGTATTGCATATATTAAACTACCAATAATATTAACATACTCAATTTAGTTATTGCCCTACTAAAATTTTCAACTAATTTGGAAGAAACATTATATGGAGTATTTGCTCCTTTGACATCCAAATATTTAAACTTATTTAATACTTTCTCAATATAGTGAGATTGAAAAAGAGCAAAATTTTCACTATATTTTTTAACTTTGATATCCAAGACTGTATCTACTTCATTCTTTTTTTTTCATTTTGAAACGAGAGCATAGATACTTCTTTGTATCATTGAAACCATCCATATTAGTTTGAATGATGAGCATATCATCTACATAAAGATAAATTATCACTTCATAATTTTTTATAAATTTAGAATAAATACATTTATTAGTATTGTTATGCTGAAAATTATACTTTAAAATTACAAAATTAAACTCATCATGCCATTGTTTCGAAGCCTGTTTTAAACTATAAAGTAATTTAATTAACTTATAGACTTTTTTTGCATTTCCTGGTAGAACAAAACCCGTAGGTTGCTCCTTGTACACTTCTTCATCTAAATCTCAATTCAAGAAGGCTGTTTTGACATCCATTTGATATATGAATAAATTATACATTGATACAAATGCTAAAAGTACTCTAATAGAAATCATGCTAGCCACAGGAGTATAGGTATCAAAATAATCTATTTCTTCTTTTTGTCTGAAGTCTTTTGCTGCTAACTTAGCTTTAAAGATTTGTAGTAATCTATCAGTATTATATTTTCTTTTAAAGACACACTTACATTCAATTGGTTTTGAACTAGGAGGCAAATTAATAATGATCCATGTTCTATTACTTAATAATGAATTCATTTTATTGTTAATTGCTTTCTTTCAAAAAGCCACATCTATAGAAGACGTAGCTTCTTAAAATATTTTAGGGTCATCTTCCACATTCAATAAGATCGATACCTTATTGAGTATTGTAGACCTACCATCTTCAACAAGAAAAATGATAGCTTATGAAGAAATATAATCTAGATAATCTGGATGCAAAGTTTTTTTTTTTTGCTAGCTCTTTGACTTCTACTAACTTCAAAAGTAGGATCATAAAATTTTCTTTTGCTGCTAGAACTAAGACCATCATTTGTAGGATTAAGAATATTAGAAAGTTCATTAACAAAATTAAAATCATTAGGATATTGATGAAAATTATTTTGAAAATTATTTTTTATAAAATCAACATCCCTTTATTCAATAATTACATTTGAACTCAAGTTTAATATTCTGTAGGTCTTAGAATTTTCTATGTAACCTACAAAAATACCTTTCAATACTCTTTGTTTTAACTTAACTCTTTTAGGATCTGAAACTTTATAAAAGGCTAAGCAACCCCAAACTCTAAGATAACTCAAGTTTGATTTTCTATTCTTCTATAACTCATATGGAGAAATATTTAATTTTCTAAAGGAAATTCTATAATGTAAATGACAACATGCAGCATATTGACCAATAAAGGTCTTTTTTCAGAAGTAAATTGTAACTCTACACTGCTCTTGCCCACTTCTTTTGCAAAATGATGATTTTCTATCAAAACTTCATATCCATTGTCAACATTTATATAGCTTTTGAATTGTGACTTATTATTGTATACATAGATAGCAACACTTGAGTCAAACCATCAGTCATTGGACTTGGAGACTACAACCATATGAAGTTCTGTGATCATCCCAATATGCAAATTTGATAGGTTATTGTTGTTCTACTAGATTTTCCTTATTGAAATTTTGAGCATTATCATGACCTTCATGTTTATGCCTCTTGAGAAATCTACATTTTCGCTTGTAATGACCTTCTTTCCACAATTGTAGCAGGTCTTTCCTTTTTTTGATTTGCTAGAACCTTCATTTTTAGAACTTGAACCATATGTCCCAGAAAATTTTCTCTTTGTTTCTCCACTAGAATTTTGATTTATTTCAACAAAATTTACTTTTGTGCAGTTGATCATTTGCAAATTTCTTAACTTGCATTCTAGTTTCCTCTTAAATTAGAAGATACTTTTAAATCTATTCAAGAGAATTTTTCTGTGGTGTGCAGAAACTTCTTTCTATAATCATTCCAACTTAGAGGAAGTTTGGCAATAATTCTTCCAACTTGTAATGATTTAGAAACCACCACTTTTAAGTCCTTCAATTTGGATATTAGAAATGTTATTAATCATAGAAAATTCAAAGTACTTCATGATAAAAAATTTATCCACACCTTGTTTCTCATTGTTGTACTTGAATTTCAGTGTCTTCCATATTTCTTTCAGAGACTTGACAGAAGTGAAGAGGTCATAGACACAATCAGACAAATTGTTGAGAATGTACCCTCTACATAAGAGTTCATCTTCTTCATATTTTTTTTTGCCTTTCTATTATCTTCTATTCATCATCTTCAGGAGGCAATAATGAAAGATCTGCCATATTTAAATCTAGTATATAGAAAATCTTCAGAGCAACAAATAAAAACAACATCTTATTCTTCTAGTGTATGAAATTTATCCCACCAAATATATCTAGCTTCACGAATTCTTAACTCATAATAGCCTTAGACTCCATTGCCAATTAATTTCTTAATATTGTTACGACAGTAAATATTTGATAAGATTTTGAGGTGTGAAGTATCACTATTTGTAAGACATTAATTACCCCCACCAATAAAGTTATTATTGTAGGGTTACGTCAATACTTCTTTAGGATACAACAAAACTTAGAAACCTGTAGACAGTAATTTCTGAAGGCTTTTCAAAGAATTTCGTGGAGACTAAATATGAGAAGGAATAATATATTATTGTATATAATAAGAGAGGTATGTCTGTGTATTTTTAAACTGTAATACTACTGTTAAAATCAGGTATATCGCACCATTTTCAGATAGACACAATTATTTGTAAACACCTTTTCAGTTTTTCTGAAAAAATAAAATTTAAATACATAAACTTTGCAAGCGCTAAGTACTATCATAGACTAAATAAATAATTATATATATGTAATATATAATTATTTAATTTATCAAATTTATTTTTTTTATTTTTCCTCTATATTTCAAATCAAATTAAAAGATTCATACCAATAAATAAAGTATAAATTAAACTTATGTTTTTCCGATGTGAGATTAAACCTTAATATATAGCCTACTTATAACACCTAAAGTGTGAAGCCAAGTTTTGAAGGGGCCTTCGAGTGAAAAATTGAGCA
Organism: Trichopus zeylanicus subsp. travancoricus; assembly: GCA_005019695.1. Classification (NCBI taxonomy): domain Eukaryota; kingdom Viridiplantae; phylum Streptophyta; class Magnoliopsida; order Dioscoreales; family Dioscoreaceae; genus Trichopus; species Trichopus zeylanicus. The sequence continues at coordinate 269,628 of RXID01014555.1, forward strand.
TGTGAAAGATTTTCCGCAACAAATTAATGAGTAAGTCAATTCGATTATTTAAAATTTATTATTCATCTCATTGATTATTTATTTATTTATTTATCTCACTTTTGTACTTCCCAGATATGTGAATTATATTACCTTCATGATACATTATGCAAATTATTAATGACTAATTATTTAGTTTAATTTGACTACATCGATATGTCTATATTGAGATTTAAATTATACAACTAATTTGGTGATTAAATTATACATATGAAAAAAAGGCTTTTATCAATCTCACGCCTTGCATTCTCTCAAGACCATGGAGATGGAAACCAGATATCCCTCAACGATAAACACCATCAAAGAGTGAAATTAAAAGTAAAAATTAACAAACATCTGATATTATGAAAAAATACAGAAAAAAATTAGAGTGACACATAGAAGGAATAAAGCAATTTTACCCTGCAGAACGTGATAACGGCACGTTACCTCATGAACCCCGCGAGGGAACCTCATGAACCCCGCGAGGGAACCAGCGGATTTGTTCATGCGGGAAATTTACTTTGATAAATCCTTGTTGGAGAAAATGTGATAAAAAAAAAATCTCTTGTAAAGAAAGTCCAGAATCCAAGCGAGCAATGCAAGTGAACGGATGTGTTCCCAGGATAGACTTGTCTCGATGGATCTTTTTTAAAGAAACGCCATGAGGAGATCTCTCGGTAAAGACATGACAAGGACATTTGCTTCTCTGCGAAACCCTCCGAAGAGGACTCTATTGAACTCGATTTGTCAGGACTCTTAACTTGTCCCAACTCAGATTACATCTCCAGAGATGACCTGAAGTCTTCAAATATATATAAAAAATACGTAATACTCGCCTTCAGAATCAAAATCCACTCTAGGTAATATAAAAATATGATAATTCAATAATTAAAACATTCCATTTTTATATGTGATGTGTCAAAATTAATTATGTAATTATACGTGTAACGACTGAATCAAAAATATGTTGAACAAGAGTAAGGCAGGCAGCTCAACCACTTGGAACTGAGAGGTGGGCCTATTTAAAGTCCTCCAACACATGGCTGCTGCTCTGCCGCCCAACTCCGCGGACAAGGCACCCTCATTTGTGCGGTTGGACGGGGACCCGTCCACATGGGTTTCGGTGCTTCCCTTCTCTTTCTCCCATAGACAACACCGGGTCCTACTTCCATCACCATCCGGAAGTAAGCCTCTCGAGGTCTCGGAATTCAGGTCGGGCTCGGGCTTTATTGCAAATTAATCTTAAGCATTTTCAAATAAGGCTCCGGTCGGGCCTTGTCCCGTGCGGCGAGGGGCTCGCCGAAAGCCCTACAATCAAAAGCCGCCGTGGCAGATGGCCTCCTTTTAAGGCCTCCCCCAACTCAGTTCCAAGTCCCTTTTACGGCACCTACTTGCTCAATATCGATCGATCACGAGCGGATGACTGTCACAGCATCCGGCGATTTCTTGGAAAATTTGCATACAATTTTATTGAACAGTGACTATGAATGGCATGGATTGAATTTCATTTCCATATTGGATGAAATAGAACGAAGACCATTTGACATTTCTTCTTGTATTGAACTTAAGGGAGACATGGAAAGGAATATCTAATGAAGTGCTTTCCATTTGGGTCTATTTGTCAAACATGGTAGGTGGATTAGATCCAATTTAGTTGCCAATTGCATGCTTTTGGGGCTAACTACAAAAGGAATCAAGCTGATAGTGATTTACATGGAGGGTGAGATTTATGAAAGGAACACCATTACATGCTTCTTAGGATCCTTTCAACTGCTCCTAATGACTCTTTTTATCTGCTTTTCGGTTAGTCGCATTCGACTAATAGCAACTGCTAATCAACTCTTCACAATTTGGAGATACATAGATTGTTGTTGAATGCATGGACTCAAGTCTTTTATTTTGTGAGAATCTCTTCAGTTAGTAGCATAATCATGAAACTCTAATCTAGTCCAATCTTACTGTTAGAATTTTTGATGAATAATGGAAGTATTCTTCTATGCAAATTAAGTATCGTTAGTCTCCTTGCTTCAACAAACTAATGACATGTATTAACAAAAAGCAATCAGAGCTTCCTTTTAAGCTTAATTCCATCCAAAGCGATTAATTAACATGACAAGATCCCCTAACACCGTATTTTCCAAGTGATCTACCTTTAAACACTACTACTGCGGCATAACCCTAACAAAGTAGTTTCTTATTCCAAGGAAATAGACTTCCACTATGACCAAGAGGCAAGATAATTTATTTTCCATTGGTGTTCACAACATCTAATTGTTTAACGTGTAGAGGCAACACAAAACATGGAATCAAATTTTTTAACAAGATCATGCCCCTTCCACCCCATGCTCTCTTGAATTTCTCCCCATATTCAAAAACAATAAACACTAAAAAAACTTGATTTCATAAAATAACTTGCAAGTTAATGATATAATTATAAGTAAATAATCACAAACAAATATATCTACAACTCAAAGCAGACTTCATTCACAGTCACACGCATCTCTATCACCATTTTACAATCCCAAACAAATAACATGTTATGCCAAAATCCCAATATAATCTTTCGATATACCCAATATTATTAGATGAAAAGGAAATGAAGCAGAAGGGAAGCAGCAAGCCCAGACACAAACTAGAATTAGGGTTTCAAGCCTTGATATACCAACAGAGTCGGAGCTTGCCGGCCTCGGGCGGCGAGAAACTTTCACCTCCAAGAGTTGGAGTTCGACGAGCACTCGCAGACGGCCTCCGCCTCGACCTCTCGCTTGTGAAAGCTGCGGTGGCAGCTGCAAGCGGCGCACCTGAGCGCATCGCTCGTCCCTTCCTCCCCGGCGGCCATGAACTCCCGGCAGCCATCCACGGCGTAGCCCCCGATGTTTGCGGCGTGGTTCTTCCGGCACTCCCGGTATCTCACCACCTTTTCCTTGTTGGCCATGGACCCATTGGAGGTCTTCTTGGACTCTTGGCGAGGCTTCATACTATTGGAGCTAGGGTTTCCACTACTCCTTGTGGATGTTGCTTGTCCCTCTCTGGTGCTCCTCAGTCTCCGGCCGGGCTGGGAGGAGATGTGAGTGGTGGAGGCGGAGGAGGTTGGCATGAAATGAAGTTGAGCAAGAGGAGAAGGAAAGGGAAAGGAGGTGGAGCTCAATTTCTTCACGTCTAGTTGGTAATTGTATATGGAAAATGAGAGGGACTTAGGGTTAGGGGGGCCTTTGCTTGTGAGAGTCTTCAATAATGCAAACATTAAAATGTTTTCTAACCCTTAAAAACATTGACTAGTATTGCTATTTTTATCATACATAACTTAGGGTTTTCTTTCTTTTTTTTGGGTTGGGGGGGTGGGGGAGGTGGAGGGCGGTGGAAGGGGAGAGTTGGTCATTTAATCCAATGAATTTGCATCTACTTGGATTTAGTCATGTCAGTCAACTTGAAGTAGAAAGTCCAAAAGAGATTTTGCACCCGCACTCAATCTTTTGTTGAATAGTCAATCTTCACATTGCTTGTTTCAAGAACTAAAACAGGAACAAAGCTTAACCATATAAAACGCCATCTTCTCTTTGCCCACCAAAACCAAAATCATTAAAAAAAATGAAAGAAAATCTTTCGTCATCTCTAACTTCAATCATCTTGAATACATTTATGATTCACACAACTTTTTAATTTTTCTTTTATAGATTTTGTAAGAGTGAGAGGTCTGTATGCTAAATTTCTAATTGAAGTTCTTGCTTAACCCTATTTCAATGGGAGTTTATGAAAAAAAAGTAGTATTAATGACAATGATATGGATATGAATATAGATCATGTGGATTAGTAATCAATCAAGTGTACTTCAGAGGTTGATTAGCACCATAATGACTTATATCTCATTTTTTCTATTTTAATAATATGTGATCAATTCATTGGTAACACAATGCGAAAACATGAGAATAGAATATCTCAAAATAGTAGTTATAATACTGCCATGGAGATATGCTAACACTAAACCCTAGATGATTTATTAGGTATTCCTAACATGAAAGAAAAGCCTAAAAAAGGCAAAGCCTAATGGAGCTTTTTGGTTATTAGGGTTTAAACTAGTTAAAGTGATCTATTTCAAAATCATTTCTCTTCACTTTCAATCCACCTTTTAAAATGAGTGAAAGCGATTTTATTTTTGATGTTTAATTAGACAAAAGTATATTTCAAAAATCTAATTATTGATATGTAAAATATTATTTATTTAAAATTTTTCATAGAATATTATTATTAATATTATTATTTAAAATATCATTAGATTTATTTTTAGAGGTCATTTTAAAATAAAAAATATGGAAGTAAAATTTAACTCATTTTTTATTTTAAAATCAAAAGTTATCAAAAATAAATTAATTCTTGAAAAATTACTTATGCATAACTAAATACAAAAAGCATAGGAATAATATCACTCCTAATTATTTTCTTTCAATTTTTTAATAATCAAACAAGCCCCAACAGAGTTTGAAAGCAAAAGTGATGAGTTGGAGTCGCATTGATTGGACTTGTTTTGGGACCCGGACGCGTCAACCCGTACCATCGGAACCGTTGGAAAGGCGTGTCTATTGTGGCCCTTTTCCTTCTGCCCAACGGCCGTTGGAGCTTATTTGTTGGCTGCTCAAGTTGTGGCTCTTTGGGTTAGCTCGCCTACTCGGCATGTATTTTCGTATTCACTGCTGTCAAGCCTGTCGAACTCGTTTTGAACTCTTCAAACTTATTACCACGACTCATTTGATTCATTAGATAGCGAAACCTGTATAATATACAAGAGCTTGACTTGATTAGATACATCACTTATCCTTGTTGAACATAATCGCACCAGCAGGCGAAGCTGCGATGACTTCTCTCCTTTGAACGTCAAACTTGGACAAGAACCATCAACGTTCAGAATTAAGCAAAGATGAGGGTTTGAAACTTCAAACCATTTGATATATCCAGTCCTTTTCTTCCTGTTGGATCGCAGGAGCAATCGTGACTCCACGGCTTGTAATTTTTTCATTGCTATGTGACACATGATGCATACACTTGTGCAAGCTTGCCTACCTTTCGTACAATCCTATTGATCTTATCCACTGTACTGTTTGCAATATATAATTATTTTTCATTTTGTTAAGCATTTGTTTGGTAATTATATTTTTTTCGATCGCATAATTTGTGGGATTTAATGCTGATGTAGCAACTATAATTGCTGCGCAAAAAAAAAAAAAACTATACGCCATCTCGGTAGCCCCTTGTTGCAGGCCACAGTGAATCTAAATCCCCGAAACCCTGGTAACACCGCAAGACTCGGACAAAACGTTTGCTTCTATTGAACATATTCAAATAAAAATTGAATTATTAGATTTTAAACTACTTATTACTCATTAAATTACGCATAAGTTTGTCGCTTCATTACTTCATTTAATAATATAAAATTCAATGGATGAACATTCAGATGAACCCTAAACACACTCGACCAAGAAGTTCTGTCCACATACGGTTTCTCCCAAAGGATCACATCATGGAGTGCATTGCTTCAAAACAAATTATTTTATCATTTTATATTCAAAATTAAACTTCAAAAGAAGCTCGATGATTTTTGTTCAACATCTATCCATTCCATTTGTTGATTGGGAACTTATGGCTTTTCTTGTTTGTTCTTGAATCGCCAATGTATTATATTATTCAATCAGCATGACCTTTCAGACAATTTAAGATGCGCCTAATAACCTCCAAGTGAATATCAATGAAAATATGTATAAATTAGTAAATTTGATTGATAACATATGAGATATCGGGGGGCTGGTTACAGTAAGATATTAGAGAGCTCTCACCAACCAAATTAGGGAAAAAAATAACTCACATCTGATTATAAAGAAAAGCATTAAAATCATCATACATAGTCAACCACCAATGAATTTTTTTTGTAATTTTAAAATAACAAGTGGGGTCTAATGAAGAGTTAGATCTAGACATTTATATCTCTTATGTTGCACTCTACTATCAAGGAACACAACACACATTGATGAGTATTGAATTCACAATTATTTTTGTTATAAGAAACCAAGTGTGGGTAATAAGTACATCCAAAAACTCGTAAATAAGCATAGCTTAGACGCCTTCTACATAAAAGTGTCATAAGGAGAAAGACTCCTAAAATCCAGATCGGTAAGTAATTTATAAAATACATACTTATTTAAAAAGCTTCAACCTAATAGAATTTGGAAAAGTGAGCATGATCAAATAAAGAAAGTCCTTCCACAATATGTTTGTGCTTAATTTTTCTCAAAGAATCTATTTCTTGGGAAATACAAGGATGAAAAATGATGAAAGATACCATTGGAGTGCAAGAATGAAGCAAAGACTTGTATATTCCCCGTCATCATCAATCTAAAAAGTCAATATTAGTAAATAGAATATTTTTAATCATTCTCTTAAAATGGATAAATAAGAGAATACCTCACTTTTAAAATGTAGCAAATAGAGCCAACAAAATTGGAAAAAATTATCCACAAAAATCATGTAAAAGTTAGAGTAATCTTTGACCATAAAACTTGGGCTGGCCCCAAATATCAGAATGAGTTAACACAAGAGCATCATAAGAACATCAATAAGAAAGTCCAAATAATATTTTTAAAATTTTTTGAGCTAAACAATTTAGATGTGATGATTTATTTGAAAAAGTATTATTAATAATAATGAACTTATTTTGAGCGAGTTAACAAATGATCTCCTGATGTGGATGTCCAAATTGTATATATCAAACATCACCATTGGCTTTGATACTGACAAAAGCTTGTGTAAAGGACGTTGAATTGATAAAAAAATTTGGAATAAAATAGGGAATAGTCTACTATTATTTAGCCCTATATAAATAATCCTATCCAAATGTCGATTCTTGATGGCAAAATCAAAACATTAAAATGAAGTCACAATTAAGATTTTCTGTTAATTGGGTAATAGATAAATAATTCTTCGTTATATTTCGGACACATAACATATTGTAATGGAATCGAAAATAGGGAGTTCAAATAGGAGTAATCCCAAAAAGTCATTATTAAACTTGACAATTTGAATTTACGGTTTGAGTTCAAATCAAGTTAAACCTATAATATTATACTAAATGGATCAATCCAAATTCGACCTATTTAATAAACAAATCAGGTTTGGGTCATGACCCGATTTAACTCGAAGTGACCTGTTTAATTAAATAAATCATAATTTAATCTGACCTGAATTAATCTGATTGGTTCAAATCAACTCGAATTGATCTCAATTAACCCAGATCGATCCGACATGTTTAAGTAGCATTAATAAATTTCACATATTTTAAATATTTAAAATAATAATATTATTAAAAACTAATTATAATTGTAAAATACTTAATTTATAAATAATAATTTTAAAAAATATTGTAAAATAAAATTTTAAATAATTCTATTTAGCTTAATTGATAAATGGGTTGGCCCAATCCAATCTGATTCATTTATGATTAGAATAACTGGGTCAATCGAATCATAAACGAGTTATATGAGTTGATCCGATTATAATCTAAATTTTTTTAAGTTATAATTGAGTCAACTCAATTATAATTCAAACTTGATTATAACAAATTTGAGTTCATCTAATTCAGACCGGATTAACGGATTAGATCATTTATTATTAGGTCTAGTTATTACCAACTTGAATCTGATTGGTACCCATATAAGAAGTATTATTGTGTAACTGTTGAGCATTTGTACTCATGTGATTTGTGGCACCTATATCAAGTTACCACTATTGATTAGAAGAGGTTATGCTTAAGGCTGCAAAAGATCGAGGAAGTTTAGTATATTGAAAATTTTGATTAAAATTATAATAACGTTGGAGCGCATTATAACTATGATAATTGCGTATTTGGCATATCATAGTGTGACGTTATGGATTACTAAGATGAAAACCAAGAATACTAGTAGCCAAAGTAGATGGTGGAGGAACATCGTGTCCATGGTAGCTTCAACCATTGCAGCGACTGTCACCACATTCTCGTCCAAGACCACAGTTGCTTTGAGTTAAAAAAAAATTTTAGATGAAATAAACAAGTTCGCTTATTCCAAACAAGTATCATTGAAGAAGAAGAAAATGAAGATTTGAGAAGGTAACCAATTCAAGATAAATTGTAAAAGCTATGAATAATGAATCATACTCGGGATCCAATCTTGCTAGTGTGTAGATAATAATATTTGTGTCAAAAATAGGTTATTAAATAGCCTTGAGAGCCTATGCCATAGGTTCACATGTGAAAAATAATAATATTGTGATAAAAATTAACCCTACAATAATTTAAAGTTCAAAAAATTAATTATTTTTTATAATAATTTTATTTAATAGTAATATAAAATAATTCATATTAATTGTTTTAGAAAAAAATTAATCAAAAAATTTATGATTCTAACCCTAATCCTGAACCAAATAACTTCCATTAGGCACATTTGGTTTGTGAATTGTGTTAATCCAACTAATACACTCATTGCTAATTTTACTAAATTATGATGAACGATTGTGTTACTCAATCCAAATGAAGCCACTGAGATTTTGACTTCTTCACCGAAGATATGCATTTTTGGGCTCATTTGAAAACCCAAATTCCATTGGAATCCATGTTTTTATAACAAATTTTTCAATGTAGAAAAAAAATTTATATAAATGTTTGATACTACGTTTTTAGCAATTTCAAAATCTTTTGAAATCATGAAATTCTATTCGAAACATCCAGATCGATCCATTTGAATATTCCAAATTTCACAAGGATTGACTTGGGTGGTTTACATACAAAAGGCATCTAGATTTCGCATGATTTGAGACTAAAATTAGAGTTAGTACAACTATAAATTTAATTTTTTTAACTAAAAAATTAAAAAAATATTTTAATTTGTTATTAAATTAAATTATTATTAAAATTTAATTAATTCTATCAACATCAAATTATTATATAATCACATTTAATAAATTATAAAAATATTTTACTATATTTCAATTAGATTATTTTAAATTCTTTTAAATCAAACATCTCCAACAAATCATTTTTCGGTATAGCAAGTGTAACAAACCAACTCCGGTCCAGCTTGACTTGGGCACCATGTCATTGACTTTCCTAGAAGTCAAGATGCCCAAACCATCAACACCAACCCAAATATTACAGTATAATTTATATAATTAGTATTTCTTTTGCAAATAGCAAATAATCGCCTACCAATCGTCAATTACCAAATATCAACCGTCATTCGTCGTCAAATTACCGACCAGAGTTCTTTTCAAAAAGAGCAGGGGCAAAGGTCGAACAGCTCAAGGGCATCATCATCACACCAGAAGCAAGGCACAAAAACCCCGCCCAACCCATGACACCCCAAAACGCACACTACGGCAAAACGCGACCCACTTCAACTACATACAAGCTACACTACTACTGCAGAGGCAATTCGTCGAACACGTTATGGGCACTTGGGGCCGCCGCGCTTGGTCTTCCGGTTGTTGTAGCAGGCGCAGATCTGCTTGTTACCGTAGTATCCCGGCGGCACGCAGAGACATCTGTGGCAGCACTTCGTGCACGCCCCCGGGCACACTTCGTCCACAATTTCAATTCACAAATGTTTTGCTGAAAAAGAAAGAGAATTTTGCACATACACCCTACACTTCCTGAGTTTTGTTGAAGCCCCCTATCGTATTAATATTTGCATAAAACGCCCTACATTTTGCATGCATGTGCAACACCCTCGATTAAATTTTCTCAGGTTTCGGTCAGTGTCAAGGTAAATGTTCTTTAAAATCCTTTTTTTGTTGTTGTTGTTGTTGTTTTTGGGTTATGTTTTATAATTGCTGAAATAAAACAACACACAAAATACTCCTTGTAGCTGTAAATGACTGCATTTGCGATTAATGCTCCTCCTAATTTTGCGAAGTAAATGTCAATAATGCAGGAAGCTGTCTGCAAATACTGCAAAATTATAGGGTTTTGGTGCAAAAATTGCGAAAATGAGATGAAAGTAGCCGCTCACCAGCATGGTTTAAAATTTTGGTCCATATCTGTTTGAATTTCGGTCATAGGTGAAACATTTTATATTAGATTTTGAAGATTTAAAAAATTATATTATTTATATTTAAATATTATAATTATATTATAAATAATTATCAGTTTAGTGGTTAAGATTTTAATTAAATTTCAATTAAGACTCGGGTTTGAATCCGATGCAAAGCATTTTTTTTTTTTAACCACAAAAAAATTTTAATTAATACTTTTAAAAATCTTATATATAAATTTTTTTTAAAAAAACTGTTTAGTATTTTTTTATTTAAAGTGAAAATTTAGTCAAAAAAATTTTAAAAATAATTTAATCGACACATAACCCTAAACGAAATTAAAACTACCGAAACAAATCAATTTTGGTGGGTATCGAAATTTGAACTTAAAAACTTGCCCACCAGATTCCAGAGACTTCCCGGGCCATACTCCCCGTGAAAACAGCAATACATTCATTTAGATCTCCTCTACAACTAAAGAACAACAAGTAGATCGAGAAGATGACCAACCTTCTCTAACTCAGAAACCAGCTCTTCCTCCTGATGTGCAACCTGCTGGAACAAATATTTTCACATAACCCACTAAAACTTCACACAATGCCAAAAAAGGGAAAGGAAAAACAGCTTACCAAAGAAGACGATGACGCCATGGATGCAGTGAGGAGGAACAGGAGGAGGAGAAGCATAGAGAGAAAAAAGCGAGTTGGGGGCCGTTTAAATCAATTCTGATTTAAATTTGAGGGAATTATCAATTTGGTCAATTCCAAAAAATTAAAGAAATTAGGGTCCGTTTAGATAATTTCGAGTTTCAGAATTGAGGGAATTGTTAATTCGATCAATTACAGGAAATTGACCGAATTGATAATTTCGATGTTTGAATGTATTTTTTTAGTAAAGAAAAGGAATTGCCAATTCAGTCAATTCAGTGAATTCGGTTATTTGAAATGTAAATTAAAATTAATGAATTCCGCCAATTCCCTCAATTCCGATGTTTGATTGGATTTGAAATTGGAGATATGACCACCTAATTCTAAATGAGTGAGATTACCTCCATTTTTAGATATTTTCTATATTTAATTTTAAAATAAATATAAATAATAAATTAATAAATTAATTAGACATATTTTTGAGGTTTAAAAAATAAATAATATTAGAATTGCATATTTATAATATCTATTTTTTTAAATAAAGGATAATTGATTTAAATAATATTAAATCAATAAAATATTTTTTTAGATGAGCTCCAACCAACAGAAAAAGGAATTTTGCCACAATGAAATAATACAAAACTTAATGCCTTGTTGCAAACCTCAACTTTACATAAACTGCAATAGAACATGTCATCTTCACTCATTTGCTGCTCGAAGGATTGTTTATGTGACAGATGCTTTCCACAACGCTAGCCAAACAGAACCATCAATAATGAATCACATCACAATGGACTTCTCTATACTTCTATTGCAGCACACCAAACGTATAGACAGAAGACACAAGTAATCTGGAAAAGTATTTCCTATGCTGTCAGTATTTATGGAGAGGCACTCGGGCTCGGGCACGGGGATGTAGAGGCGCTCGGGCTCAGGGACGAACCAGCGCTCAGGCTTGGGGACGACCGGCGTAGGGCTTGGGGACGACCGGTGTCGAGCTCAGGGACGGATTGACGCTCGAGCTCAGGGACGGACCGACGCTCGGGTTTGAGGACGACCGTACTTGGGCTCAAGTGACGGGGGCGAAGGCCGAGAATTCGGTTGATTCCGGCACTACCTAAAGGGGCGAATTGGGGTTTCGGGTAGTAGTGGGGCTTACTGAATTTAGACCCGGAATTGCGAATTCGTTTTTTCTGATCCCGAATTCAAACTCGAAATTGGGAATTATCGGAATTGAGAATTCACCCAATTTCGGATTTTCAATTGACAACCAAATAGCCGAAATTGAGAGAATTGGTTTTCCAATTTTCTCAATTCAACCAATTCGCCCAATTTAGACTGTTACCAAACAGACCCTTAGTCAAATTGATAATTTTGGTATTTGAATATACTTTGAAGTAAAGTCAAAAAATTATCAATTTTGTCAATTTCGTGAATTTCGGTGTTTGGATTGAAAATAAAAATCAATTATTTTCAAATAAGTAAAATTACTCTTATTTTATTTTATTTATTTTTTTTAAAAATATAAATATTTAATAAATAAATTAATAAAAATATATTTTGGTGGTTAAATATATATATAAATATTAAAATATATTTACGTTAAAAAATAATTTTTAAAATATTTATTCAATCAATAAAATATATTTTAAATTAGAATTTGATAATCCATAAGTATTAATATTTAGAAAAATATGTAAAAAAATTTAATGAGTAGAGAAAAAAATTTATGGTTTAAAATGTAAATAATGTTAGGGTTGCATATTTATAATATTTCATAAGTTAAGAGAAAATAGAATAGTTTTTTAAAAAATATTCAATCAATAAAACATATTTTAAATTTAAAAAAGTTAATTTAGGTATTAAAATTTTATAAGAATGTGAAAAAATAATGAGTAAATAAAAAAAAATTTATATAATTTTAGATTAAAAATTGGGTGAAAATTTGGGTGAGAAATTCTTAATTTTAATTGAAAATTACTATTATTATGGATTTCACACAATTTCAATCGAAATTGTGAATTTCATTCAATTTCTGTCTGAAATTCAAATCCGAAATTAAAAATTACTAAAATTGTCAATTTCAACCATTCTCAAATATTATTAGTTATTTAAACATCAAAATTGAGAAAATTGGCGTTAGGGCGGAGTGGAAGGCTGGAAGAAAAAAACGAAGTGGGAAGTGAGGAGTCTAGAAGTGAACTTTCAGAGGCTTGGCGTGGAGGAGTCTTAAAGAGAGAGACGTGAAGCCTTTTTGCGGCAGTGCACTCCACGAGGCGCATGGTGATAGTCTATTTTCGATCAATTTAGTATTAAAATATTAAAAAAATAATTAAATTTATTTTTTTAAAAAAATTAATTTATTTAATTATTCTTATTTTTTATTTAAATCTCAATAAATAATATATTTAAAGATATAATGATTTAAAAAAAATTACCCAATTCACTAATCAAACTAACATTTAAATATAAAAAATTTAATCATATATTTTTTTTATTTTTATTTTGATTTTAAGATTGATATTGACCTTAATCCTAAATTAAACATAGCCCTATTGTTTTTCACACTTTTTCTTTGAAAATATGTGGTAGATTATTATATTTTTGTACAAAGATTTCTTGACCAACGGAAGAGATGTCTTGTTAGATGTTGAAAGAACCAGAAATGAATATGTATATTTTCGTCTAGTTTGGTCTGGCCCAGTCAGCAAACAATCCAATTTGATTCAATTTAATCCAAAGTGATCATCCTAAACATATATATTTGAGATGCGTGAATTTCTTGGCTTAAAGATGTATATCATTTGTAACTGTGTATTTATTCTCATAGGTTTTCTATGTTAGTGTGCAGATATGTAATTTTTTGCCTATATATATATGACATTTAGTTTTAGAGGTAATAATCAAAATTTTAAATCTCAATTTTGAAATCCATTTTGATATCCACTTAAATTGATAAGTTTTGATTGTTTTGGTATATTTTGACCGAAACCAATTCATTTCTGTTTTAGTTATATTATTTTCTTAATTTTTTTAGTGAACTTTTATTTTAAATTCAAAAATTTAAAAAAATTTAAAATATATATATATAAATTTTATATACATATATTTTTTAAAAATTTATTAAATAAATTTTTTTTGGGGTAAATAGGTACTTAAAATATTTAAAAATAAAAAATTATCTCAAGTAGTTAAAAATAAGTTACATTATGAAACATAATATATAAATATAAATATTATGTTTTAAAATTTTGAAATTAACTATTCACACTAAAATATTTTAGTTGAGATAAAAACCGAAATATTTCAGCTGAAATTTAAAATCTTGATATTGCCTTAGATATGGGTGATTAGTTTGCTTTCTTAATTTGTATTTATTTAATTTACTAAAGTTTACGTTTATATGATTATTTGTGTGCATATATTTGTTCAAATCTGATTATATAGTGTGTAGTGTGTAATTTAGTTATTTTTTAACTAGAAAAATGCGTTAGTGATTATTTTCTTTTTCTAATGTGTATAACTTCTGTTCTCTGATTCTTTTTAAGTCCTACGATGATGAAGAGAAAGCATTGATCTCATGCAGGTGCTATTTCATGGACCTTAATGCTTTGACGGGCAAATTACGGTTCTCATGTCGAGGAACCACATGAGGTTATTGGAGGCTACCCTGTTTGCAAAATTATTCGATGTCCAACGACAATCCACCACTCAAGTAGCTGCTTCTCACGTACCATGTGGACTAAGAGGCTTTGTCCCAGGGGGCAGCGCTTCAAGTTTAAGCCGAAGGGCATATGTTTAAGGTTGGGGTTCTTGCTAGGAGGGCGAAAAGTAAAATTTTTGGTAAGTGAACCAACCTCCTCTCCCTCATCACCGTCCTCCTCGCCGCCGCCGCGCTCCTCCTCTCCTCTCCACCGCCGCCAACGTCCTCTTCCTCCTCGATGCCGCCATGCTTCTCCTTTCCTTCCCGCTGCCGCCAACTTTCTCTAATCGTCATGCTCCTCCCTTTTACCCCTCCATCGCCAACCTCCTCTCTCTCTCTCTCCTCGCCCTCCTCCTCGTCGCCGTCGTGCTTCATGGAACCAGAGAGGAGTAGCATGGGGTACGTTTGATTTGAGGCCACTTAATCATACTATTTAATATAATTAGTATCTTACAACCAAATACTTATGAACTAATACAATTAATTAGTATGATTAACTAAAAAATAATATTAAAATATATAATATTGGTCATATTAATTCGAAATCCTACTGGTTAGTATGACTAATAAGTATAATTAAATTCACTAATCATATTAAAGCTTAGATTATTAGTTAAGATCATTTTAAATCAAACGATACATAGGGTTTTAGTGTTGGTGAAGAGAAATTCATGAAATTACTCATTTGTTGGTGGAAACGGATTTTGATAAAATTTTCCATGTAATAAAGCTGTGGGTATGGTAACCAAACCCATGCAAAGTTTTGGACTGATTGTATATAAGACCCTCAAATCTTTTCTCATTACATTTTAGTCCATAAAATCTTTTTTTGTGTATAGAAATTATTACATTTTTTTAGCAGCAAACCCTAGACCTAATATGCATGCAAAATCATGGACGGAGATTTTTCGCATAGTATTTATTATTTTGTATAGAAAAATATATAGCCTACATTTTATTTAGCCTCCGAAATTTCATGGACTGAAATGCACTAAAAATGTGAAATGTTTTTGATAGGACTAAGAAAAGCAAAATTACTCCAAACATATTTAACCTACATTTCATGGACTTATATGTAAAATTAAAAGATTTTGATTTTTTTTTTAGATAAAATATTTCGGTTTGTGATAAAGCATATATTGGCCATTTTGCCTTTTCCATATACAATTCCAAATGGAAACATTGTGATTGGCGTTTTACATAGGCAAGCCAAAACTACGGGTATTATCCAAACATTAATCATACAAAATGTTATTTAAAAGAGTTAATTATGTATAACTCGTTAAAATTTTATTAAATTATATATATATAAAAACTTAAAATTATATATAATATTTTAAAAAATTATTAAATTGTATATTTCTCTTTGAAATTTGAGAATTTGTATATAACTCTTTAAAAATTTTTCAAATTACATATTTTTCGTCTAAATTTTAAAAATTATTTTTTTTATTATTGGATATATTACAAAAATTTTATTGGGTATAACTTTTTCATTAGAGTCAGAAATATTTGAAAAATATATATTATTTAATGTCATTCAGACTGAAGTAAAAAAATAAAAATACTGTTAATTTGATTAGAGAAGATTTTGGTGGTTAGGTGATTATTGCAAAATTTTTTCTCTCTCTTGGTTGAGAAATTTATCTCATATTAAATTTTAACTAAAATATAAAATGACTATTTCACCCTTTGTTTGATTTAAACTCACTGTAGTCCGATCATAAATTAAATTTAAACTCAAAATATAAAATGATAATTTTATCATGACTTGATTTAAACTCGTTTTAACCTGATCTTAACTAGAACTAAAATCAATTTAAATCATATATGAGACTTGATACAAATTAGATTTGGAGTTTTATTTTTACTCATGTTTTCCATTATATTAATCTAAATTAGATTTGGAGTTTGTTTTTACTCATGTATTCCATTATATTAATCTACAGTTGATTAGGGTTTCACTTCAACTTAAAAAATATCAAATAATATATATTTTTATAATATTATTAATTTCAGTGATAAATTTACACCTGAAAATTTTTTTTCAATATATCAAGTAGCTGAAGAAAAAATTTATAATTTTTTAAGTTTCGAATAGAAATATATAACTTGAAAAATTTTAAGGAGTTAGATATAATTTTTTAAATTTTAAGGAGACAGATTAATTTGATATACTTTTAAAGAATTGTATATTAATTTGGAGGAGAACTATGTAATTTAATAAAATTTTAAAAATTTATATACAATTAATCCTATTTGAAAATAACCAAAACAATAGTTTTTAAAATTTTGACAAAGTAAAACAGTCGTTTTTTTTTTTTTATTTTGACAAAGTGTTAGTTGTTTTCTGAAAAAAATTTCATTAAACAAAAAAATTATGTTAGGGGACAACCTGGATTGCAATTGAATCACCATCAATGACTAAACCTTCAGTTGCATACTCCCCCGGTTGGTAAGAAAAACTTGGGAGAACACTAAAATAAGTTATTTTATCAACACACTAAATGTAAATAAAATAAATATAAATTTGAACTGAGTTTTCAAATTGAAATTAAGAAAGCTGGTCCTAAATGGAACTTGCGCTCAATTTTAAGCTCAAATTTTGTTCGATTTTTAAATAAACGAGCCCAACTCAACCGGGAACCTAAATTTAATACCCCTACTCGCACGGTATCAACCAAAGAAAAATATTTCATTTAATTTTATTTTTTATTTTTGGGTAACGCCAACATTAAATAATTAATTAAATCCAAGTCCTCATCGAATCTGCAGGCTTCGTTATTAAATGTTCCCAATCCATTTATATAATATATCCCAATTTTCCATGTTCTCTCCTTCAAACTCGTAATTAAACTCGCCATTGGATTCCGCCCCTCCACATCTTCAATCCCCAAATCAGGGTTTTTTTTTCCTCTTTTTTTTTTTTTTTTTTTTTTTTTTTTTTTTGGCTTTCCACGAAACCAATCTCAATTTCCGTCTCCCAATCCAATCCTTCTGCCCATTTCCGCCATTGAAATCGATCCCGAGCTCCCCCAAATGGGCGTCGCCACCCAAAGATCCCGGCTTTTCTGACCATGTCGATCCCCAAGCCCCTATTCTTCCTCTTCTGCCTCGCCGCCTTCTTCTTCTTCTTCGCCTGGCTCTACACCTTCGTCTCCACCGCCCGCCAAGTCCCCCTCATTGAGCGCGCCGCCCGCGCCAGCGCCAAGTTCAACTCCGTCCTTGAAAACGGTGCCGCCCGCGCCAATTCGGGCTCACCCAGCTGTCGCGATGGCCCGCCGGCGAGATGCGACTCGAAAGCCGCGATCTTGAAGGTTTTCATGTATGATCTCCCGCCGGAATTCCACTTCGGCCTCCTCGACTGGTCGCCCCCGGTCGACGGCGAGGTGTGGCCGGACATCAGGACGAAGATTCCGAGCTATCCAGGCGGGTTGAATCTGCAGCACAGCATCGAGTATTGGCTCACTTTGGATCTCCTGTCGTCGAATTTCCCTGACCGACCGGGACCCTGCACGGCGGTGCGGGTGGCTGACGCCAGGGAGGCCGACGTCGTCTTTGTGCCGTTCTTCTCGTCGCTGAGCTATAATCGGTATTCGAAGGCCTCGCCGCCGGCGAAGGTCAGCCGAAACAGGGAGCTGCAGGAGAAGCTGATAAGATTCTTGACGAGAAGGGAGGAGTGGAAGAGGTCCGGGGGCAGGGATCACGTTGTACTTGCGCACCATCCTAATAGCATGCTTAGTGCTAGGATGAAGCTCTGGCCTTGTGTGTTCATCTTGTCGGATTTCGGGCGGTATCCGCCGACTGTTGCGAATGTGGAGAAGGACGTGATTGCTCCTTACAAGCATGTTGTCAGGACGTTTGTGAATGACTCTGCCGGATTCGATGATCGCCCGACGCTGCTGTTTTTCAAGGGTGCAATCTACAGGAAAGATGTGAGTTTTATTGTTCTGCCTCTAATTTATTCTCGTTCTTGAATGCTAGAGATTATTAATGTAGTCTTGAGTTTGTTCAGCATGTGTTAGGTGATAAATTTAGGCATAACCTTAAACGGAATGGATTTAGTTAGATTATATTTTTGTTTTGATCTTGTATAGTAGATTCACTTTGTAGATGAGATGAATTAGTACATATTTAGTAGGCATTTTTCATGCAGGATGTGTACATGTTGTATGTCGAGAATCTTCACTCATGCATGTTTCACAGAGCGATTTGGTTGTAATTTGAAATTCAGCAACAAATATGGATCCATGAGAAAACAATTGAGGGACAATTATATGGGGAAAACTGAGTTTTTTTTTTTGGAAGAAAACCTAGTTTGTATTGTCCCTTTTACTGGCTTATTAGGGGGATTCTATAGATGAGTTATTATAGAGAGCAAAGTGAGCTTGGAGAGTTAAGTATGCAGAGTAGGATGAGCAGAATGGGGAGAGAAACTACACATTTTTAAGGCCAATTAAGTGTGGCAATGCTATTGTTGTGGTTAACAGTATGGACCATGGAGAAAGCATTTATTAGAGGAATCCTATTTAGAATATTTACATGCGCATGAACATTGGTTTTGCTAAGGTTGAGGTTGAAAGAAAGTAAGGATTGGGGACCGATGAATGTTTGAAATTGCGGCTGACCCACAATATATCAACAGGTATAGAAAGAAAGCAATTAGAGGAATCCCATTTAAAGTATTTGCATCTGGAGAGCACTCCTTTTGCCAAAGTTATATTAAAGAAGCTTATGAGAATGTTGGGACTGAAGTACTGCGTGCGTTAGCAACTGCAACATATATGTATCCAAAGATGATGCCAGAAAAGAGAAACTTGTCTTGGCCCAACAATTAGAGGTAGAGAAAACAATATATACTGTTCAGTTAATGCATTTTAATTCAATAATAGGACAATTGAAATTTCCTTCTCTGTGAATAATAGGTTTAGGCAATCTTCATTTGGTAAAATCTGATCACTGTATGCATACAGATAATGTGTCTAGAATCTGCTCAATTTTATCTATTTCTAATAAATTAGAGATCTTTGCTGAGCATAATTTTTTACATTAATGCGTTTTTGGATAATACCATGATTTGCATCTAGGCAGATTCTCAAAATTCTTAATTCAAAGAGAAGCTCTGCGCATCCTGAACCAGATATCAGATGGACAGATAAAATTTGCTTGAGACAAAGGCAATTCACATGCACTACTGATTTATTTTCTTGGATTTTTGGAAAAACTGGACTTCTATTTTTCTTTCAAACTTCAATAAACCTGATGTCTATCCTGTGTTCTGTCCACAGGGGGGTTTCATTCGACAAGAGCTGTATTATCTTCTGAGTGGTGAAAAGGATGTCCATTTCTCCTTTGGAAGTGTCCGTGGAAGTGGAATTAGAGACTCAACCCAGGGAATGCAATCATCCAAGTACTGTCTCAACATTGCAGGGGATACCCCATCTTCAAACCGGCTATTTGATGCCATAGCCAGTCATTGTGTGCCTGTTATCATCAGCGATGACATTGAGCTCCCTTACGAAGATGTCCTTGACTACTCTGAGTTCTGTGTCTTTGTCCGCACTTCTGATGCACTGAAAAAGGATTTCCTTGTGAATCTAACAAGAGGAATAAGCCGAGAGGAGTGGACCAGAAAGTGGAAAAGACTCAAGGAGGTGGAAGGCTACTTTGAGTTCCACTACCCATCTCAGAAGGACGATGCAGTTCAGATGATTTGGCAGGCAGTGGCTAGAAAAGTTCCTGATATAAAACTGAAGCTAAATAGACATAGACGATTTTCTCGGTTTGATGTCCAAAGGTAGTTTACTAGTCTATCACGCAATAGAAAGAAAAAAGAGACAATTTTTTGATCATTGAAATATCTCATTTCACGTGACCAATTTCAGATGAACAGAAGCTGCTCATTTTGTTTCAAATGTTTTCCAAATTAATGTCCAGATTGATCTGGTAAACTTGAGGGCCTGGGACCGAGTGTTGCATTGTACTCCTTTTTGTAGAATTTTCTCTCTCAATGTGTAATTCAGACTGTCAACAGTTAGCAGGGTGTGATTTTGTACAAACATTTTTGCTCCATTTGTTCTTTGCAATGTAAGAAATGATACTACGTACAAATAGAGATATTCATTTATTAGTCCTATTTAGGCAATTATTTTATCGTGATTTTTCAAACGAGTCCTACTGGAATCACGATACAAGCTGACGTTGTTAACTAGTAATAAATGATATGTACTAGTTAAAACTATTTCTTATTTCAACTTATTTTTGTTGAATTTTATGATAATTCTTTGTAATTTATCCATAAAATCTAGAATATTTGAAAATTACAAATTTTTGTCCATATTATTTAAAAAAATTGTGTAATGTGATTATTATTCATATATGTATAATATAGGGATAATTACCAGTGACCCCCTGTAATTTGGGGTAATTACCGCTAACCCCCCGTAATTTCCGTAATTACCCCCATCCCCTCAAATTCGTCCGTATTTACCCACAGCCCCTGATTGTTATTTAATCAAAATTTTACCCAAAAATTCCGATTTTACACCGTTATTTTTACACATACACCCCTAAAAACTTATTTTTTTATATTTAATCCCCCGGATTTCGGATTTTTCAAATAACACCCCGAAAGAACTTCGATTTACAAAAAAGTCCTCGAAATTCGAATTTTTGCAAATAAACCCCCGAAATTATTCCGATTTATAGAAAAGTCCCCAAAATTCGGATTTTTGCAAATAACACCCCGTCGCGCGGGCGGGAGCGGAGGAGGAGGTCGGCCGGCCGGCGGCAGGCGGCGGGAGCGGAGCCGGAGGCCGGGCGGGCGGGAGCGGAGGCGGAGGCCGGGGCGCAGGCGCGCCGAAAAGCGGGCGCGAACGGCCACGGCCGAGGCCGTGCCGCCACCGCGTGCCGGGGACGGAGGCCGAGGCCGGCGCGCCCGCACGCGGAGGCCGAGGCCGAGGCCGTTCCGCCCCCGCGTGCGGGGGACGGAGGCCGAGGGCGGCGCGCCTGCACGCGGGGGCGGAACGGTCTCGGCCTTGGCCGTCCGCGCCCGCGTGCCGGCGCGCCGGCCTCGGCCTCCGTCCCCGGCACGCGGAGGAGGAACGGCCTCGGCGTCCGCCTCCGGTCCCGCTGCCGGCACGCCGGCGCCCCGGCCTCCGCCTCCTTCTCCGGCGCGCGGGGGCGGGATTTTTGCAAATAACACCCCGAAATATTCAAATTTACAGAAAAGTCCCCAAAATTTTGATTTTTGCAAATAACACCCCGAAGTTAAATTTGTAATTTATAAATATTAAATTTGTAATTATAAATATAAAAAATACTAATGTCTTTTTTGTAAAATTTTATTTAAAATATGATTAAAAATATAGACTTATTTATAAAAAAATTATTGAAGGGGTCTATTTGTAAATGTACAATATGAAACTTGTAATTTTAAATTTTAATCTTTGAAACCTTCGATGACTTATTTGTAAAATTTATTGATAAAATAAATAAAATTTGGATATATTTATAGAGAAAAATATTAAAGGTGGTCTATTTTTAAATATAAAAAATATTAAAAATTAATTTTAAAATAATTTTACAATTATTTTAAAAAAAAATCTGAGGGTCTATTTTGTAATTTGTAATTATAAATATAAAAAACACTAATGTCTTTTTTGTAAAATTTTATTTAAAATATGATTAAAAATATAGACTTATTTATAAAAAAAATATTGAAGGGGTTTATTTGTAAATGTATAACATGAAACTTGTAATTTTAAATTTTAATCTTTGAAACCTTCGATGACTTATTTGTAAAATTTATTGATAAAATAAATAAAATTTGGACATATTTATAGAGAAAAATATTAAAGGTGGTCTATTTTTAAATGAAAAAAATATTAAAAATTAATTTTAAAATTACAAGTTTCATATTGTACATTTACAAATAGACCCCTTCAATATTTTTTTATAAATAAGTCTATATTTTTAATCATATTTTAAATAAATTTTTACAAAAAAGACATTAGTGTTTTTATATTTATAATTACAAATTTAATATTTATAAATTACAAATTTAACTTCGGGGTGTTATTTGCAAAAATTAAAATTTAGGGGACTCTTCTGTAAATTTAAATATTTCGGGGTGTTATTTGCAAAAATCCGCCCCCGCGCGCCGGAGAAGGATGCGGAAGCCGGGGCGCCGGCGAGCCGGCGGCGGGAGCGGAGGCGGACGCCGAGGCCGTTCCGCCCCCGCGTGCCGGGGACGGAGGCCTAGGCCGGCGCGCCGGCACGCGGGCGCGGAAGGCCAAGGCCGAGAGCGTTCCGCCCCCGCGTGCGGGCGCGCCGGCCTCGGCCTCCGTCCCCGGCACGCGGGGGCGGAACGGCCTCCGCGTGCGGGCGCGCCGGTCTCGGCCTCCGTCCCCGGCACGCGGGGGCGGAACGGCCTCGGCCGTGGCCGTCCGCGCCCGCGTTTCGGCGCGCCGGCGCCCCGGCCTCCGGCTCCGCTCCCGCCCGCCGGCCTCCGGCTCCGCTCCCGCCGCCTGCCGCCGCCTCCGCTCCGCCTCCGGCCGGCCGGCCGGCCTCCTCATCCGCTCCCGCCCGCGCGACGGGGTGTTATTTGCAAAAATCCGAATTTTGGGTACTTTTCTGTAAATCAGAATAATTTCGGGGGTTTATTTGCAAAAATTTGAATTTCGAGGACTTTTTTGTAAATAGGAGTTCTTACGGGGTGTTATTTAAAAATCCAAAATCCGGGGGTTAAATATAAAAAAATAAGTTTTTAGGGGTGTATGTGTAAAAATAATGGGGGTAAAATCGGAATTTTTGGGTAAAATTTTGATTAAATAACAATCTGTGGATAAATATGGGCGAATTTGAGGGGTGGGGATAATTACGGAAATTACGGGGGTTAGCGGT